>JAITYZ010001773.1:0-12318 GCA_027744595.1 Paronellides praefectus | reverse complement strand
TGCAAACAAAAATAATGGCAAAGTGATCTCGTGGCGTTATCAAATCTGCAATGCTTTGGAACATCTTCATGGAAAGGGGGTCATTCCCAGGATCACAGGGATATCAACCAAGACTGATCAAACTGATGGCCAAGCTAGCTGACTTTGGCGTCAGCAGAATGCTGAGTAGCACATAAAAAACTGGAACATACTCAAACTCAAGGGGGTCATTATATTGGATGGATCAAGAAGCTATCAATCAAATTGGAAAATTTAAAAAGAAAAAGTCTGGATATTTACGCTTTTTGGCTGACAATTTACTTTGGTTTGTCCGGTGGTGGGCACCCATTCTGTAAATTTGAAGGTGGCGAATTTACTCAGGTAATATCACAAATGACCAGGGAATCACCCAGCAGCAAATCATCTACGACCTGTTTTGGAACTGGGAAAAAGGAACAACTGTTTTTAATCCGAGCTGCCATTTGCTTAAGTAAAATAAATTCTCCGTTATTGACCATACTATTAGCAGGCGAATTGACGATTCTTACGCAAGTCATTACAAAGATACAAATGACCAAAACACTTTTAACTGGAAAAATACCTCAATAGAGAATGGTTTCGACATTGAATTGTTATTTACCACAACAACCAGGAAAAAACCGACTACGGAGTATGAGCTATATCATTCTGTGACCAAATTCATAAAACTCTTCCGGGACAAGTTTGTCCATTATCCAGAGTTGAAGCCTGAGGCGATCAACGAGTTTAGTGAGAGCGTGAAGAAAAGTATGCCAAGCTACTAACGTCCATTAGTCCTGGACTACCTGCCATTTTGTATTGCATTTTGATGCATTTCGCGTGTGAGCCAAGTGTTCTTTCATTAAGCCAGACCTAATTTACCTGGAAATTGGAGAAAAACGATGAAGACCAGGAGGATTCCAGAGAAATGCCAAGTGATGCTAATAATAAAACTGAAACACTTTCACAAGCCAGAGAATTTACACATTGCTCGACTTCAGAGGAAATGCCAAATCTGGACGTGGAAGTTACTTGCACAAAAGTTATGGAGCTACTCACGATCCGAAAATCCCCCGAACCAAAGCCAGATCAGCTCCAGTCTATACATCCCACTGGCATTCAACATGGGAATTCAAAAGTTCATATCATGTGGAACAATATCTTTAAGGGTGGCCTTAGGAAAGGGTTCTTTGGAACACCTGAAAAGATTGTTGCAATAAAATCCTTCCAAATTCCAACTGACAACCAGTTTGATTTGGAAAACATGAAAACAATGTGGAGAGATGTTTTCAACACAAGTCAATGTCGCTACATTGTGATGTTTATGATGTCATGGATGGAACACAATAAAGAACTGCACATATCCATGGAAAACGCATCAAGCACGCTTCATGATCGCGCCAAGGAGGGTACAATCAACACTCATAAAAATATGGATCAAATCATGAATTTTACCTACCTATTTATTGAGTCATTACATGTTTCAAAGTATACTATACTGCATCAACTTGCAGTCTGCAAATCAATATATTAAACTTAATTAATCAACTTTGCAATGCATTTAAGTTACCTTTGGTGCCGAATGTTAATAAAACAAATACAAGTTATTATTTTTTGTCATAATATTTAATGTTTTAACTACATATTAAAATATCTTCATGTTTTTTCATCATCCATCAAACTATTTAGTAGTAGTTTTTATTTATTATACCGCTGGAATATACAATACACAACCCATCATTATCTGGAATTTAAGACAAAAGCAAACGGACTTTTTCATTTTTTTTTAAATAAGCACTCTGGTTGGGATGCAATTACATTATATATTTTACCGGGTAAAACGGGAAACAAAAATTACCATGAAAGTTGAAAAATGATATACATAAAGTATACACATGTCTCAAAAATTTCCTGAAAGTCATACAATAAACCTATAATAATAGCCAATCTATTAAAAAACTTTTTTTAACTCATATCAAACTCTAGACTAATAATCTAAATATTATTTTAAGGCCCTGCCTAGGAAAGTTTATAAGTTTTATGGGACAAATGGCATAAAATAAAGTTTCCTAAAAAAAATTATATACCGCCGGTCGTTGTACAATGCAAAATGCAGGATGCAGTGGGGGAAGGGCGTGGACCAAGCTGTATATTGTATCCTTGTGGTAATTTAGAAGATGATTTAGTGAAACATTGAAACAAGTTGGAAAGGAAACCAGAAATGGTTCCTCCCATCCCACTTTCATCAGTGCAAAGAGGAAAGTTTTCAGGGTTNAGTTTTCAGGGTTTAGAGGTGGAGGGGAAGAGGCTCCACCATCAGCCAAAATATTGGACTATAATAATAAAAAAAGATATAATTTATTAAAAAAGACACAAGACTTGGAATGACTAAATATTCTCGAAAACCGTTGTCATCACCTAAATTTTCATAATGCCCCATTTTGAAAAACAAATGAAAAGAAAGTCTCAGAATTCTCCTTCGAGTGAATGAGTGAGTCAGTCAGTCTGGAAAGTGTAACAAGACGTTAAGACGCAGTCTTTTTGTGCAATTTTTGTGAAACCTTAAAAAGGATTCCTTATCAGCCGGCATGATGCCAGTGCTCCTCCTTTTCTACTTGTATCATCCGACTATAAGCCGATGTGTCTTGGTGGTGTCAAGTTGTATGAAAAATGAAATTTTGATAATAGAAAAGTAGGTGTCACTTTATCATCATCCATTCAACTGGGATACTATTGTGATGCAACAGCAGCAAGGATAGAAGTAGCCTTCATTTATAAAAAAAGGAGTAAAATGTGAAAATAAAGCTATGCCATAACCTCGACTGCTCTTCACAAGTCCGTCAACACGATGGCTGCATTGAATAGGCAGCAGAAAAAGTTTCTCATATTTCATTTCGAAAGGTTGATCAATGGCCAAACAGGAAAACTAAGGATGGGAGCATACGAACTTGTGAGAGCTGCAAATTCTATTGAGGCATGTAGCTTAAGAGCATTAAATAGTAAAATGCAACGCTAGTAATAAAAATAATAGTAAATTAAATAATACAGTATGTTGTAGATTTATTTGAATTTTCCGTTTTATTGACAAGCTAATCGAATAAGGAAATAGGAAAAATAAAAATTATAAATTACTAATTAACTTTAGACTTTAAAAATATTTTTTAGACGTCCGTGGTGTTCTGTAAGTCATTTCATAATCGAAATCCAATTGAAAATATGTTTGAACTTAGAGCAAAAACAGGAAGGAAAGAGACATAAAATTGTTCGGCTGAACTGGTATCATCGGTTTTCGGTGTCATCCGTGTCGAGGCTGACGTATTGCATTGCATTTTCTCCCATTATTCTTTTTTTACCATGAAACTTTCAAAATAAATTATTATATCGGTATTCGGTATCATCCGTGTCGAGGCTGACGTATTGCATTGCATTTTCTCCCATTATTCTTTTTTTACCATGAAACTTTCAAAATAAATTATTAATGTTCAAAAGGAGAAAAGTTTAATGGCTCAACTGTCTTACCACACTTTTCTAAAAATTGCAGTTTTTTAGCCATTAACAAGATGCCTCGCCTTTTGATCACCATCCAAAAAGAAATCAGATGACCTCCTGCCGGATATACGCTTTGAAAAACTTATTGTTCATTTGCCCTGACCTGACCTCTGTACCCCAGTGCCCGCACTACGAAAGATAATTCAAAGTTACGGATTTACTTGCACAATTTCCACATGATTTCCGCCTGGCAAATCGGTTTTTGTTAATATGTTTCGGCATGCAAGTCATGGAAAGAGTTGTTTTTCTTTACGATCCAGTTACCCATCTTCTTTGTTTAACAATTTATTCCATGAAATTGGTTGTTTTGTTTACTGGAGTCTCAAGATTGCTTATTTAGTTTTGGCCTGTTGAACATGACAAAGGGATTTTTGTACACACCCCAGAAAAAAAGCAATCATCACAATGCATTTTTTTCTCTCCATCTCTCTCTCTCTCTCTGGTCTGCTCTTGTTCTGGTCAAAAGAAGGGAAAAAGTGATTTATTAAATGTCTTGTCATTGCAATGAGCACGCTTGTCACAATTCTGGTTGGTCAGTTTCTTGGAGTTTGTTTTCTTCTTTGATGGTTCACTTATACGCAGACAAAAGTGATAATAATAATAAATAGAAGAGCAACAAAAATAGCATTTTTACAACAATTTGGTAAACACACAGCACAAGTAAAGCAGTAGAGAAAGTAGGGAGGTCGTTGTTGTGTGTGAAAGCATAGCAGTTAAATGAAAGGAAATGGATCAGATAAATAATATGACACACAGGAGGCCATCACGATGATGATGATGGGGATGATATCATCATTGTCAGACTTTGGGCCGACTGCTTCCTTCCTAATGATAGGATTACTAGAGTACTGGAAAAAAGAAGAAAAAAACTCATCTTTTTCTACTGCCTCCTTCTTTCTCCATCTTATTCACAGACAACCAGTCCAATTCCGACTTGGAATTTTTTTGTCATTCCATTTTTGGATTATTTTTCTTCCATCTTGATAAATAATATGACACACAGGAGGCCATCACGATGATGATGATGGGGATGATATCATCATTGTCAGACTTTGGGCCGACTGCTTCCTTCCTAATGATGGGATTACTAGACTACTAGAAAAAGAAGAAAAGAAAAAACTCATCTTTTTCTACTGCCTCCTTCTTTTCTCCATCTTATTCACCGACAACCAGTCCAATTCCGACTTGGGATTTTTTGTCGTTCCATTTTTGGATTATTTTTCTTCCATCTTTCCGTATTGTATTCTCTGATGATGATGATGGTGGCACACACCACTCACCGCTACCGACCGACCTACCCAAAGATAAAAATACTCCCGACCCAGAGATAAAAATACTAGCTCCACTAAAAAACTGCTTTAACAATAATAGCTTTAAGTAGAAAAAATGGGAGAGGGAGGGAGAGAGGCTTGTGATGATGTAATATGTTCAACATGACGGTTGACAGGTTTCTGTCTACTCAGTTGAGCTTAAAATACCCATCTTTCTTCCTGTTGACACTTTTGTATTCTGGACACTTTCTCGGAAAGAGGCTGCCGGATATGGCTAATAATAATAATATGAAAAAAATCTATTACATTCCCAGACTCAAGTACTTACTGCTCTATACTCTGTACCCTGTAATGACTTTTCTAAAAAGCTGCATAAAAATTAATGTTATTTTTTATAAAAAAAGCATACTAAAATCTCCCCAAATATAGACATCACGGTAAAATCTCATTATATTTTGTTATGATAGCCCAAGTACAAACTTTTGTAAACAATGAGAAAAATTCCCATCCTGATGTAATTTCATAATACTCCTGTAAAGCAGGTAGATAAACTTATTTAATCTCTCTAATGTAATGGATTATTAAATATAAAATGTTTCCTTGGCCCTGAGCCAGACCACAGATAAGAAGTTATAGTTGAACAGGTAAGTTTATTGAAAATTGCGACCCTCTCTTAATGAAATAAAATATTTTTTAGTAAAATCGGTGGAGCAATATGTACATAAATCGGAAGTTGACCGATCAGTACACACACCACCACGTAATATGATTTCTTCTACTCTGCCAACATAAAAAAAACTTTTCCCATTAATATTATTGCGTTTTTTTTCTTCTTCTTGTTTCCTTTCATTTTTGCATCCATTTTCCTCTTTTTTATCGACAACTTTGCCAATATTTCACTTTCACACTTGTCCACTCCTTCTTCTTCTTGGCAAAATATAACAGCCAAATATTATCGGTTGTATATACAGCCAAGCGATAAAATAAATAGTTTTTTTCTATCAAATGTCTCAATCTCAATAGATAATACGTAACAAACTTATGTTTATAAAAAATGATGCAAAAAGTGGAAGCGTACATCGGTCAAATACTTCGCTTTATGCCTTGCATTATTAAATGCCATATGCATTTCTTATTTATTTACCCCAAAAACACAGTATCAGAATTCAGGGGCGACTTAACTTCAAACACAAAAAAGTCTTTGTTCTGTTTACATGCCATTTACAAAGACTAGTTTCGTTTGATGCATTATGCATGTGTCCATCAAAGACATTCCTCGAATTTCCATCTTTGAGTACAAACTTATCAAAAAATAAAAATATAACAAAAAATCGGAACACAACAAAAACCAGTATCATATTTTTTTCCAGGAAAAGAGAAACAAAAGGAGAAAACACTACAAAGCGGAAGTGACAAGAGTGACAACTGACAAAACAAAAAAATAATATTAAAGTTGAGAGTCTAACCATAAGACAGTCAAACACAGAAAGAAAGAAGGTTTTTTCTTGAGAATAGCCGAGAACAAAGAACTATTTTTTCCCACAGTCATACATGCCATCATATATTTTCCAGCTAAACACATGTACCTACTTACTATATACTGACGTTGTTGTACAGGAGCACTTCTTGGGCCAAAAGGAATACAAGTAACAAGATTTTGAAAAAAAAGTGCTCTCTCCAAAAATAAATTCACTGCTACTTTTTATATTTTTGTTATGTATGAGGACACCCTGTCGGGCTGCTTTGTTGTATATATATTTTCTCGGGGTATATAAAAAAAAGTATGTGTACTTTTGGGCGATAGTAGTAGCCACCACCACCACCATGCTTTTTTATTACCTTGAGGGGAAATCCTGTTAGTTATGTTATTACATTAGAAGTATGATCATCATCATGATAATAGTCTTGTTTAATATTATGTGTGGCTTGTGTGAGTATAGTAAATAGTCGGAGGAAGCATAATAATAATAATAATATCTGGAAACATATGTTGTCCGTTCCAAGTAAATATGTAATATTATGACGTTACTGGAGTAGTAGTGTGTGTGAGGTTCACGTTCACAAAAAAAAATAAGAAAGAAACAAAAAACTGAGACCATTTTTCCTTCGCATAACTATGAAACTTTGGTTTTTTGGAGTGCGGGAGGGGGCTTTTGGTGGTACATAGGCAGAAGAAGGAAAAGAAGATGACCCAAAAGTTTTGAGGAAAAAATATTTTTCATAACTTTTTATTTTGATTCCAAGGAGGAGTAGATAGTAGCGCAACTCACTTCACCCGAAGAAATAAAAAACACAAGTTTTTTAACAGATTTTTTTCTTCTTCTTCTTCCTTTCACGACACTGTTGGTATATATCTACTTGTTCTTGTTTGGAAAGAGTTGGAACTTGGAACCATGATATGTTGATCATGATCGCAAGAAGAGAGTATCATTGTTATTTATGGTGATGGAATCTGGCAACTGGCAACAATCAGCAGCAGTATCATCATCGTCATGATCATCACTTCTGCAAGACCACTGGCCAAGCCAAAGAAGACTGCTCCATTTTTCACAAAGAAGAAATATCCTGAAAACATATTGAAGACTACTTCACAGAGTAAAGAGTTCCTCCACACAGTCCACAGCCAGCAGTTAATATCGTAAGCTCTGGTGGCGGTTTGGTGATTATTGGCCATAACACAAAAGTGGAGGAGAAAGGATGATGGGATGAGGAGAAAGTGGAAAGTGAAAGTAAGGCAAGTAAGAAATAAATAGGTGGATGCTTGCTGCTGCTCTTCGCTATCTGGATGACAAATGAAGATGGCAGTTTGTTAATGAAGAGGAAAGTTGGGGAGAAGAGAGACATACATCATATGTCATGTCATACAATCTCATGTGCTTGCCACGCTGCCAACAACATTATTGCCAATGGCCGTTGTTGGTGTGGTGGTCCAATAAAATCTAAATATTATTTCCTCCTACTATTTTTTGTTGTCATGTTCAATGATGTGGTTCATTATGGATCCTGTCGTAGTACTTTGGCACCGGCCTAGCATTCCCATGAAAAATCAGTGAAACGTGGAAATATTTTTTGACCAAAGAATTGGCGATAGACGGGTCAAAGGATTTAATTAATAAAGAGGATAAACATAATAATAATATCAAGGATATTTTTTATATATGTATATGCAATTAGGTAGCTTTGTAGTATTTGCTAAACTCCGTTACATCGACTAAATTGAATGTAAATATTTGTACTAAATGATTAGCGTTCAATTCAATAAAATAAGTTAATGCAAACAAATGTTGTTTATTCAAGTGCACATCAATATATTTTGTGTAACATTTCAAAAGATTTTTTTAAATTATTTAAGTTTGGTAGGTATGTAGTTTGTGGGTGCGAGATTTTTCCAATCCAATGGACATCAGACATCATGTAATTAGTCAAAGTTCACAAAGTGGCTGAACATTGAACAAGTGCTGTCGTCTCATAAATTGCTATATATGAAAAGCGTGCTGTCATCAAACAGCTTAGTCTGTAGTAGTCGTTCACATTTTTATCTGGTTACTCCGCGGATAGTATCCGCCGGATACTTGTTTCCACTTTCAATTTATTTGTTTTAATCAGCAATGCAAAGCATAGCTCTTTATTTTATGCTTTGTAAAACTGCATGGTCCATCATCTATCCGTCACAAAGACTAATTCTAAAACGGAAACGATCGGACCAAAAGACCCGACAAAAACATGTTACAGTGGCAAAATTTTTATACCCAACCCCACTGATCAGTGATCACAAAAAAGACGCGAAACCCTCCACCTTGACATCAACATCAAAACGTAATAGATACCTATAGACAGTTTAGCAGCTGAAAATCCCTAGATAGTGTTGACGTTGACACGCTGCGCTGCTTAGAAATATGAAGCGAGTTAACCACAATACACGGTACACACACACTTCAACGAGGTACAATTGTAATTAAGGATTTTACATTTAGTAACACTTGGTCACTTGGATGCACACTACTGCTCCTGGTTTATATCGTTTATACACGGATTATTTTATTTGGAGTTTATCACACTAACTTATCTATTATTACAGAACAAGATGTAATAAATATGGATTGACTATGCTTTCATGACATTCGTTCTGAAAATTCATTCCTTGAAAGAATTTGGAACAGGAGCAGACCTACAGGTATTTAAATAGGTATATGTACACAAGTTATACATATAAGTATCTATGTTTCAACATGGTATGTTGAACATGCACACAAAAATATATATTTAGACTTTTTTGCAACACTTTTCACCTGGGCATACACACATGCAAAAAAACCATGTTGAGACATGACATGCGGCAAAGTCATGTCCCCACTTTATGTACAACCATTGCTATTGTAACCCCGTCAAATGACAAATGAAACGTTAAAACTCCTGTCACAAAAAACATAATCTTTTCCCATCGTTTACAACAAGAATCTTTTTTTACAATAGAATTTTAACCAATTTTTTTTTGCCAAGCTCGTTTATAATCACTCCAAACATTCACATAAAAAGCACGTCGCATTATAGAATCCATCGAAAAATACAATTCCGCCAGATTCCCCCAAAAAATGTTCCCACACCCAACTTACAACTGAGACTCGACCACCATCGCTTCCACTATTTCATCGTTTCCATCAACTTGTTCCTCTTTTTGATATTGTGACTGCTCTTGGTGGTGGTGGCGGTGGTCTTGTGTAATCTGACCATTGATCTCTGCTTTCACTGCTGTTATCCCTTTTGTTGGAGTATTTTTACTGCTGCTGCTCCCGTTTGCCCTGTTGTTCTCAATTTTACTGCTAGCGCATCCATTTCCTCCATTCGGAAAGACATGTTCCCTCCTTGTTATGGATGATGGAGAGGATGATGTTGTAGCTGGTGGTCCAGATACCACAACTGGTGCTACATTGCCCATTGCTCCAGATTGTGCGGGTGGTAGGGGTGGTGGTGGCGAGCAGCTTCCCACTTTGGATGACATGCGATTAGCCATGGCCATTCTATCTCGGAGAACTGTCACACGAGTTGAGTTATTCGAGTCTCCACCCAACCCTCCACCGCCACCATGCCTTCGTGTACTTAGCATCATGGAACTATTCAGAGATGTTTGAAAGGTCTGCACACAAAACAACAGCAAAAAATACAGAAAATTTATGCTAAAAAGTGGACACAAAGGTGCAGCATAAACATTTATTATTTTTATTATTATTTACGTACACGTGAAAGTCGATTGCGGCCGTATCGAAAAGAGGACGTTCCAGACTCATCCGTGGCTAGACCCAGTCTTTTTCGAAATCCAACGGTGAAATGGGAAACCTTTTTTCCCCACAAAAAAAATGTTCAAAAACATAAAGTTGTAAATTATGTCGCTTTTTAGAACTGACTTTGTAGGTTTTTGTATTCAATAAATAAGAGCGGGTTTTTACTACGCTAATGATTTCTGTTGGCCTTTACCTGTTGTTTGAACAGCTTTGTTGAGAGTGTGTAAATGATGGGATTAAGTGCAGAGTTAACGGGAAGCACAAAAATTGCCAGCCAAGCATATATATCCGATCTGATTTCCACACCTGACGAAATAATTCAAGGGAATATTTAAATATGTACACATTTTCAATGAACAACATGTTATATTGCTATTGTGTGACATATCCACTTATTGTTATGCTTAGCGTGACAATGACAAAGACTTATGGTTTTTGCCCATTAAACCAAACAAGTTGGGCCGTTTATATTTATTTTTACTGCTTCTCTTTAAGCTTTTCACTCACCAGCCATTGCAATACACTTGATAGCGATAATGGGAAACCAGCAGGAAAAATCGGTAAACACAACGAGCCCAAATCTCTTGACCAGCATCCCGTCCTGCTTCTGCTGAGTGCTCCGGATGCTGGTTGTCGACACCTGAATAATCCTCAGCATTTTCCAGTACGCATAGCAGATAAAGATGAATGCGACCGAGTTGATGACAATGAAGAGAAAGAAGGAGTACTCCCACCCAGTCTCCTTTGGGTTATGAATGTGAAGGGGCAGACAGAGCCCATTACTGGTGTAAAACGTTCTGCCAAAGTAGTCCCGGAACCAGGGACACATTGGCGCATAGCTGAGGAAAATGGCTACGGCCCAGAGAAATGTACAAATCAATATGGCGGGGATTAGAGCATTCGTCTTCTCGGCAAACGGGCGGACGATGGATAAATAGCGATCAAGTGTTATCACAAACAGGATGAACACTGATGCCTCTGAGCTGAGTGTACTCAGCATCCCTAAAAACACAACAGCAATTTAGAAGACATAAAAACCAGAAGAAAAAAATCCTCTTAAGTATATAAATATTTTGTCATAAACATAAAATATAATTGCCTTAATGGTTCTCTCTTCTATCATGTCGATATAATCAATTTGGGACAGAAAACATATATTTATTTCTACTGTCGGATCAGTGAACGAGGATTGTGGGACTCATTGCAAAAAAAATTTTTTTTTGTTTTTTACCAGAAAGTTGACATGTGATTGAATGACGCCAGGCGTGTTGATGGGCAAGGAAATGTCCCCGAAACTCGAGGTCGTGGAATGCGATGGAGAGTAGAAAAAAGCCCATGAGTAGGTCCGCAACAGCCAAATTTTTGATGTAGAATGAGTGGGCTCGGTTCTTTTCCCGAAGTACAAGACGGCTTATTATGACAAAGCCATTCCCTCCAACACCAACCAGACCCATGATCCACACACTGCAAAAAAACAAAACTCACATCATTTTATAAACTTGACGACGACCAAAGAAGAAGAAGGAGAAGATTAGGAGAATGGTGATTATCGTCCCGCCATAATCTTCTCAATAATCCATTAGCACATGATCATCACAACAAAAACTACTCTACTCAACACTCGAATCCAGACTAAGTCGTCGTCCTTTCATAATAGTCACCATCATCATAGCATTGTTATGAAGTGAAAGCAATTGCCTTCTCACTATATATTACGATGATGGTACACAGACACTATTTTCTATTAAATTGAAAAAGTGCGACAAGGAACTTTGCTCTATTCTTCTACCATCATATTATCCTCCATGTGCCATAATCAAATGAAATTATCGTAGAAAATAATGGCTTTCTCTTATTTCTTTGTAAACAAGTTTAAATGTCGTAATGGCTGTATCTTGAATCTTTAATTTTTTTCAGAAAATAAAATGTAGTTTGTGGGATTCGTTTTTAACCTTTGTTTGATTTTTAGCGGAAATGCTCACAAAACACGAAATCCAGAAATGAAATGAAATCACATCAAAAATAAAATAATAAAACGTGCTTTCGTTGGAAAGCAACATTGTCTCGTTGCGTTGAGTGAAAATGCGATAAATATAAATTAGCTTGGGTAACAATCCATATGAAAATGACATAAGGAAACATATTTTTTATTTACCAAACTCGAAGAATGACATTGTCCAAAAGATTTTCGACGGAGGAGATGCCATCCCCCTTGGGCTCGC
>JAITYZ010001772.1:0-12055 GCA_027744595.1 Paronellides praefectus | reverse complement strand
CGTATCTCTACGTACAATTTGACAAGCACAAAATACTTTGAGTTGAAAAGTTCTTGGTGATCGGTGATTTTTCACCGAGAACGCATAAATATTCGCATTCAGCGTATTTCATACAAAAGTTAACTCGTTCCACTCAAAAATTTCAATTTTCTTTTGTACCCACACATAACGCATTCAGCGTTCACAAAAACAAAAGTACCCTCATATTTGCGTTCGAGGAGATCTATACCACCGCATGAAGGTAATCAGATCAAAAATATTTAGCATGAGAAATATTAGGTATTTATAACCTACATACGTATTATAAATTGTACGTAAATTAATTAAAAAGTCATGCGGAAGCAAGTTTTTTTTTTAGAGTTTTGCGTTTTTTGTTTTTAGTGCCAAGCTCATTTCCTACATAAAGCCCCTATAGCACTAATATAAAATGTTTACATCCATAAAATACTTTTCTGTCAATATTTTGTCCGGATACAATCAGATATCAATAAAATATTAAAAGTTTTGGTTAAAACAAAATCTCATGTCATGTCATAATTAGCATATAGAAAACATTGTGTAATATAATTTGGACAAAACCACACTCACAATAAAAATGGCAAAAATCCATAACTCGCAAGGAAAAAGTTGAAGCGCATTTTTTGTTGTTTGAACTTCTGAAAAAGCGTGGTTTCTCATCTCATGAATCTATTTCGCATTCCCATTTCCCACAGTTTCCGACGATCCTATTGCTTGCTGCCGTTGTTTTCGGTATAACATCCTTCTCTCGTGAGAACACTCACTCTCAATCTTGTTGAGTACTTCTACAAAAAAAAGTTTTCAATTTTGAAACTCAGATAAAAGTGCTTACTGATCTCAAGAAAATACACGCAGGCAAACAAAGCAAAGTAGCGATACATGGACGGAAACTTTCAACATTTACAAAACTGTAGAAGACCTTCGTTTCCTGAGTTCCATTTTCTAAGCTACGTTGTGTTGTTTATCCATGTTTTCCCTTTTTTTAAAAGCATGTCCTCTGGACATAACATAAACAAACAAAATTGTATACAAAAGAGAAATGAAAAAAAACTTTCTCGGCTGCTTACGCAATTCGTAAAATGGCACTACTTTTACAACAAGCCAACGATCCTCGTAGATGGAAAGAAAAAATCGAAGCAAAATGCGTTTCACATGATGTTATGTGAGTTATTCGTACGCAGGGGACGCAACTGTGATTCGTTTCATATTTCGGACGGATGGCACGAGTAAAAAAACGTAATTTTGTCATTTGCCCTAGAAGAGTAATAACATGTATTTGTAATGTAACAAGTTATACACACAAACAAAAAGTGAAACGGCTCACTCGATAAAGAAGATGAAAAAGGGTGAACTAAGTGAACAACCTCAAAGAGATTTTATATTACTTCCATTATAAAAACTATAATATCCTTCTACGTGTAATTCATTTGTCAATATTTGCATACTTTGGATCATTTGAATTGTTTTCAGAAAAAAGAAGCAATGTTTAAAACATCAGCAGCACAAGGGTGAAGGGACTTAAAACATTTTGATGTTACTCAGTGGGTAATACTAATATACCCACCAACTTGGTTATCTTTCTCACGAAAATCTCCATTGCACTTTTCCTCAAGATCATCTAGTACTAATATTTCTGTCTATATTTTCAAGAAATATACTTACGACACTGAAATCAGTCATTAAATGTCTTAATTAAGAATTCATATTATAATTACTTGCATTACAAGATTTTAACGAATATTGCAGAATAACACGTTTTTCAAGAAATATACTTACGACACTGAAATCAGTCATTAAATGTCTTAATTAAGAATTCATATTATAATTACTTGCATTACAAGATTTTAACGAATATTGCAGAATGACACATGTTTCATTTGAAATCTTATTCATTTTATTTTTCATTTTGGTCCTTAATTCGATCTTTGCATAATTCTAAAAACTGTAATCATTGATATTAATACAATTACAAAATACAAAAAATGTAGGTGTATCAAACATAAAATGTGTACTTGGTACTTACAGACTACTTTGTCCACCGCAGTTTCCCAAATACGCATGACCTTATATTTGCCTGTCAGATTTTTTATCTATATCCTGGTTACTCGCATCGCTTTTGCCGACTGCTCTTATTTCCGCACAAAATGATATGAGTATAAATAAGAAAAAAGCTTTATTCTTTCGTCATAGCCAACAAAAAAGTTTACTTTTTTTTACCAACCACTACATAATACGTGTATTACGTGTGTTTGTCTCTAATGTGTACACTGTCTGTTATAGAATACTCACACACACACACACATTTCCAGATTACTTTTTTTCCCTCCATTCTTCCTGGTTTTGTGTGTTGTGTTTACATCCAACTCTACCATCATCAGCAACACACCAAAAACCTCTCTCGTATCGTAACAAATTCCCAAAACACTATTAAAAAGTGTATGATGATGGATCGTCTGGATTTAATTCACTTTCAGACTCTTTCCCCACTCCCCTTTCTTTTCATTTCTTACCATCAACAGACAACAAACCCAAACCGAGTTTCTACTTCCACTACCACCACCACCACAACAACAACAAATCGGGAAAAAGTACTCTGAGGACAGCTCTGAGAAGAAAAGAAAAGAAACACAAGAACCAAAATAACAGAGAAAGTTTTGTGCTTTCTCTTTTTTTCTCTTGTACGGTTTTTACTTTTCCGTTTTTTAGTATTGAATCTCTCCAGTCAAGCGAATCGAGTTTGCGGCGGCGGCAGTGGAGAGTAAATTATTTTTTCCTTTAATCCACTCGTTTTATTCCCTTGTGAGCCCCTTTTTTTCTTTTAAGGAGTCTCACATTCTTTTGTAACGCAAGAAGGAACACAACTATATTGTAGGCGTACACACACATACATTACACGTAGCATGAAAAAATGATACAAATTTGGTTACAAGTTGTATAAAAACTTACCTATGTATGTACGTAGGTACATAATATAGGTATTCATAAACATACAATCATCCCAAGTATTGCATATAGGTACATATAATGGCGTAAAACTTTTGATGACGATAATGATATGCTCATTGTGATGCTATCAAAATAATGATATAATGACTATCTGTTGCGGAAGAAAAAAAATTCATCAATTTTATCAAAAAACAAATAATAAAATAAAGTGAGCTCCTGTTTTTCGTTCGATGCTTCATAATAGATACAAGCAAAACAAAAAATACCAACTTTCTTCCAGGCGGTCAGGAATGAAAAGGAATGAGCAAAACTGTAATAAAAAAAGTAAATGAATGTTGTTCCACTTTTACCACAAGGTAGAAGATAAAAAAAGAAGAAAAATACAAGACTTGCTATGCACTATGCTATTATTAGGCTCAATAATGTGTGTGTAGCAGAAAATACCCGAGAATGGTATTATTGGGCATCATCATCATCAGTAGTCTAGTCAGTTTACTAGATATTTATTACTCCCACCACTGAGCAGGCATACAACTACATAACTACACAATACCCCATCCATGTGTGTGTTCTTCCATGTATTAAAATGCCTGCTGGATGATACGGTACATGATATGCCGCTATGAAAGGTTTCAACCAACTTTCTTCAGAGTATCGGTATTTTCTCGAGTAAATACTTTTTTTATTACGGCAAATGCCCATATTCATCTCATTTTGTTTTCTGCTGTTCCTCTTTGCAAACTTACTGTGTGTGGCAGTAAGTAGTGGGGCATATACACAAGAGCACACAACATAAACACACGGGAAATGTATGAGATAATATATATGACATGCCGATCTTATCATGAACAACTAATAAATGCTGTGTATATGCTTGTACTTGTACTTACTGTACTACTGACAAGGCACAGATGGGCAAAAGGAGTAAAAAAGAAGGATCACGATGATAATGCTTTCCCAAATGGGTAGTTTGCTCCCGAGTAAATGTACATATTATGTAGCCATATAATATCATTATCATCATGATCATCGTTTTGGAATGATACTCACACACAGTTTGCGTAACTCTTTGGTAGTTTAGTTTAGCAGACTAAATAGGTACATAACTAGTTATAGTTATGTGGTGCGGTGGTGGTGGTATAAATGTAGTACAGTGGCTTTATCGACATCATTATCATCCTCATCATTTTCATCTTTACTAGCAGCACAGCACACACTCCTCTATCTCATCATTCATCAGAGCAGTGTTGTAGCCCTGCTAGAGGCTTTCAGTTAGTATTAGAATTGTGGTAGTGAGCAAGGCTCCAACGAACATGATAATGATGAAATGAGATGAGTAGCGAAAATATTTATTATATGCGCCATTGGCCCTGGTCTGGAGAATAGTAGAGGCATTAATCTTTCTTCCTGCATGTTATACACAGATATATTTTATTTCAATGCCATATATCAGTATGTAGCAGACAGATATAAAATTAAACTAGTGTGTATTATTTGTACTACATTTTTATGTTTCAAGCATAATTCATTGTATCCCGAGTGTTTATGTGTGTTTGTGTGCGTATTCGCTTAAATAACGAGAGAAACCATGTAAAAAATAGAAAAAATGGACGCAGCAATCCATAAATTTGTACTCTCACGCTGCTTTCTCTGCATCGCACTACCGTTTGAAATTCGTAATATATTTATATATAATATTTCATCTAATCATCCCCTTGTGATCATGCTTGAATGCATACATATTTGGGATTAATAGATTCAGACAACATACGTACATATGTGTGCACATGTACCTTATATGGATTCATTAAGACTCACACCGTAAGTTAAAATATTATAGTCTGAGTCTGCATTGTAGTCCCGAGAGTTCATCCCATACCATTATTTCTAGGTTATCGGGAAATCTCTCCAAAATATTCTTGTTCTCTGAATCATAAAGTTTGAATTTTAGTGCATGAACACGTGCAAAACGCCTACACACGGCAGCAGCATATTTCCTTGCCATAAAGTAAACTTTTCATTGCATTATAATAATACCCCTGTATATGATTCATTCATAATATGTTATCCTAGAACTAGTCATTGTTTGGGTGGAAAGGATCTTCCCCCTCACATATCTAATATTAAAATCAATTAGGCGTGGTTTCATAATGCACTAATAAGTATTCCATTCAGTTATGCCATTTTTTTGTATGTTTATCTATAGGGAAATGCACAAAAGAAAATATTATGAGATTTTCATGATGATGATGATGCCGAAGCAGCAGCTAAGCCGCTTAAAAGATTTTATTCGTGGAAATAATTATTATGCTATATATGCCAGCCTCTCCTCTGCCAGCCTCTCCTCTTCTCTTCTTGCTCATCGGATGACTTGTTTTTTATGCTGATGTAAAAGGAAATAATAATAATATATATAGACATGGGATGGGCTTCGGTCAAAAATTTAATAATGAAAAAAGGAATGAAACACACATTTTTGGTATAGGTATCCCCCTTCTTTTCCCATACATATACCTACTTGGCTGAGAAAGAAAGGAAGAAGGACATTTTCTTTACAACGATATTAAATTCCATATATTTCTACTGTCCTCTTTCTGTTGACGATAATAGTCTATCATAATAACAAAACAGCAGCAGCAGCATAGCACAACCTGCTGTTCATGTCCAGTAACTTGAGAAGCAACCAAGCACTATTCCATTTTTGTATTTTTTTATACGGGAGAAAATAGTCCATCTCATTTTAAAAAGACGTCGTCGTCGCCGGGATGATAAAATTGAATTCCCCGTGGAGAAAGCAAAAGAGCAGAAGAGAAAGAGAGAAGAGAGAAGAGGGGAAGTGAAAGTAAACATAATGGGAATATGGAAAATATTAAGTTCTACTGCAGCATGCAGCAGTAGTAGTATAACATCACACAAAACTGACAAAGTGAAAAGAAGGTAGATTGGAAAACTTTATAAGAGGAAGTGAGTGAGTATCGTCTTCCTGCCGTAGTTGTTGCTGCTCGTATTGCCTTTTACTTAAGTCTATGATACATTTTGCGCAAGGGTCACTACAGCATAGGTACTTTTTATAATACAGATAGGTATATACATTTTATATAAAATATAATACGATATGAAGTTCATATTCTGAACGTCAGAGTAGCAGCAAAGAGACGATGGGAGTAAAGCAATAAGTTAACTTTCTTTTGGAAAGAGCAATAAGGATGTTATAAAGGCCATCAGGATGGCATGATGATGATATTCAACTCAGTTATCAAGCCTTTGAACTGCTGTTGCACCTACTTTGAGTGTGTGGTCTGTGGAGTAGTAGTAGTAGTAGCAGAAGAGCAAAGGAAGGAAATAGAGGAAAACATCATCGCAGTCGTCCGAGTGGTCGGAGGAGTAGCCGTTGTGGAGTCTAGAATTGAAGTGAATGCGTAACATACTCCAGCGGGAATCGGGACAGGTGAAAAACTGGGTAGCTACTAAACATCGATAGATGTATAATAATATGGCATGGAAAGTGTATGCTTATATGTTAGGGAAAAGGTAACATTTTTCAAGCAAATTATGTTCTAAAAAGATGCAGTTTACTCTTAGGTCTTTTCATTCATGTGTTCAGGTTTCGTTGGTTGGTTGCACATGCACAATAATATATTCATAAACATTATGGGTCTTTCTAAAAACTTTTACCATTCCTACCCTGTTTGTATGTGTGCGTGTGGTTTTTCTTTCAGGTAGGTAGCTAGACAGAAAAAAATATATTATTAATACACGCCTCATGCACACTGTGAGCTTTTAGAATTGGACGAAGCAACCCAACACGAGTCACGGTTGCAAAACTTGCTTGGTTTCTTTTCTAGACTTGTTCAGAGAGAGACAAGACCAAAAGCGAGACCCAGAAGAAGGAAAAACGCACACTATACAAAAAAGAGAGTCATAATAATATCTTACAGTTTTCTCGTACTTCATATCTTTCCCTTCTGAGAATCCTCTTTACTTTTTGCTCTGAGCAACTTTCTCTCTATTGAGATTTTTCTGTTGGCCTTGCTCCTGTTTTTACACAATTTTTTTATATGCCACGGCCTGCTACTCTGATATATCTTCATTCTATCAAAAGGAATAAGCAGACACGAAGAAAATTATTATGAATTTTAACAAACTTTTTCTATTTTATTTTTATATCTTCTAATAATATACCTTGCTCCATTGCTTCTGTTGTTGTTATTGATGATGTTGATGTTGATGATTCCATTCTAGTGCTGCAGATAATGATCATGATGACGACAATGTTTGCTAGTCTCGTTTTGATATGATGGCAAAGAGGAAACTTGGGAAAGAGGAAAGGTGAAATGTTCTTTAGTTGAGGTTAGAGTGAGAAGAATTCAAAGTTGAATGAGCTTTTTTTTAGGAGGGGAATTGTCAAAAGTTTTTTGAATGAATATTGTAGATTGCATAGACACACGAAAGGGAAAATAGACAAGAAGTGAAAACAAATTTAAGAAAAATTGAAGTATACAAGTTTTTTGTCGCCAAAATATATAAAATATATATTTTGAAACTTTACTCTTTTTTATACTTCTGTGAGAAAGATCATCTTGCAACATTTTAGTAGGTGACGCAAGTAAAATATTTCTGGACACTTGTATTTTCTTTGTGGGAAGGGGCTCACAGTTCACTACAGTACAATTGAGTCGATCATAAAAAAAAGAAAGACCCGACTATGCCAACTTTTGACTAATAAAATTAAAGAAAAGTACAGAATGTGGTACAGTAATAATCTAATATACTGAAAAACTAAAAAGGAAGAATAAAAACAGGGCGGTGCTGGGTTGGTTGGTGAAATGTACTGTGGTAATAAAATATTTTCAACGGGACAGGAATCAGTTGATACTACGAAAGAGAGCTCATAGTTCGCACTTTCATCAAAAACTTTGGTAAGTTTAATATTTTATGCAAGTACACTACCTCCATGCCTGTAGTAATAAAAAACAACTTTTTCTTTTAAAAAAGACGGGACAACGAGATACCGACTCAATTGCTCAGACTAGTAATATCTTATCAACCTTTAAAAAATACAATTCGATGTGAGGTAGCTGTAGATATAATGTATGGGCTTCTATAAAGAGAAGTTTTCAAGTGGCTTTGTGTCATAATATATGTTCATGTGAAGAGTATCTCTTGAACAAAAAAGATGATAGTTGATTTTGTGGAGTGTGTGTACAAAGTATATTACCTACACACACTTCCTAACCAAACTCTATGAACTATTACCATATATATTCGTTTCCCAAATTCACACTCAATCATGCAATCAGACTGGAATACATTCACTGTATTCAACGAATAATCGTTGAATTACTGTTTTAGGTAACTACCTGGGTATTTCGTCATTCTTAAAAGTAAATGAATTTTAAATTTCATATACATACGTATTATGTGTTTCATTTTTACAGCAAAATAGAATTTACATAAAAGTAGAAAGTCATCACTCTTGTTTGTTCACATTCCACGACGTGTTTTATGTCAATGGTACAAAAAACGGGCACAACTCAATTTCACCAGGTAGGAGAAATCAAACAGATAAACTGCAAATTTTTGGATCTTTACATGAATTTAGGACGGATTATCACTAAAGTATTATGAATCTGGTATTCAACTCATTCTATGTTACTAGAAATGCTTGCATTTTAAATTTGATATTTTAAATTTTAAAACTCCTCTGCATGAACTATACAATACAAAAATTATCCATGCATTATAAATCCTACTTTACGAAAATAAACGAAAACTCAGCCGCTTGTTTCATTGTATTATAAGCTCACTCCAATTCCTTTTTGAGGAAAAGTAATATAATCATGACGTGGAATCCAAAATGTGAGCCACAGACAAAAACGACAATCTTCGTCGTCGTCATCTCCATCTGATCATATCACTGTCACACAGTTTGTATGAATATACCTCTATGATAATATTATTTTCTGAGTAAGCCAACCAAAATGCCTAAACTGTACTATTCAAATTTTTCCTGTGGATAAAATACATACATACCACCCTGTCACACATTTTTTCATGTCATCATCATTTCTTCCACAGGAAAGTTGATCTTACTTTTTTATTCTCTCTTCCATTTTTAAATCTAGGTATATACTCCTTTTCAACCATATGACCTATTTAATATATTGCTCTCTTATACGAAAACAAAACACAGACAATAAACAAAACATGAAATTTGCCCATAAATAGAGCACATTTTCACATGATCATCATCAGAGTGAACGCATCACATCACAACAAGAGTGAGAGAAAGAGGCAAACATATATTTAACCAGGTTGCGTGCCTACATTTATTTTTATATTTACTTCGCAGCAGCAGCAGCAGGAGTACATTGCTTTCACTTTTTCATCTTCATTCTCCCAGGAGCTTGTCAAACGGCTTTGCTAACACATGTACACAATATGTCTCCGTCTAATTTTCCATTTAGATGTTAGAAAACACCAGTACATGGTACCTTGTATATATATATATATATATTATACAAACAGTGTTTCCTACAGACCTTTTTTTCAAGGCAACCCAACCAAGTGCTCACCATGCTGATTATGATTTGGATAAAAAAGGAAACAAATCTATTTCTTCTTTTTTTGCTTTCCCTCTAAGCTTACCATGTGAACTTTTGCTGTTGCTGTTGCATAGGTCAAGTAAGAAGACATGTCAGACATTTTTGTTGAGAAAAGAGAAAAATGACTCCCTGTGCGGAATGTTGCATTACGCAAGATATGGTGTGTGTTTAGAATGTCTACAATGTTATCACCCTCACACCATACCACACAGTAGACCAAAAGAACACATGGTACTTATTCACTCCCTTCACATGTCTGTCTATCTTTGTCCAAAAAAGTCCATCCAAACCATATGTTACTTTTTTCTTCTTTTTTACGACCGAAAAAGGAAACAGTCTGGTCATGCATGTACAACAACATAACATTACGTGGTAACATTTCAGCAGTAAATTGCCGTTATTGCCTAAATGCATCCATCCATATATTTGCCTTCCATTTTTTTTAAGTGAAAAAAACAATGTAGGTAAAACAGAAGAACGTAGTACCCACCGTAGACCATCCAATTTTTTGTTCGTTTTAATCTGACACTAAAGTATGTTTGCGTGTCTTTGTGACATGACAGGTGGAGCTTGTGTAGATGATGATGATGATGATATGTATAATACCTTTAAATTTTTAAAATATTTCCTTGATCCTCCTTACATCCTACCTTATCTCCTCCTTCGCCCTGAAACGCAAGTAAAGTAGCAAGGAGAAGAAGGAAGTTTTCTTAAAGCTCATTTAGTAGCACCGGGACAAAAAAAAGTTTAGCCTGAATAAAGAGGTGGACTTGCCTTTCCACTCACACAGTCAAGTCACTACACTACTTTCCACTTCCCCGCCCATCAAACTTAGTACTAGTTTAGCCTGAAAAAAGAGGTGGACTTGCCTTTCCACTCACACAGTCAAGTCACTACACTACTTTCCACTTCCCCGCCCATCAAACTTAGTACATCTTAACATCCTACTTCATTAGAACACATACCAGTGTGTGCCACTCACTTTTCACTATTACTGTCTACCTACCATAGTCATCCAAAGATAAAAAAAACTATAGGTATACCTACTCAACCCAGTCAAACAACTCTATATACTCTTGCACTTGACTAGTAACTAATCAACTTTGTTGGCTGTACTATGCTGTACTACTGCTACTACTTTTCCACGTTCTCTTGTCTGATGATGAAGAAGATGAGAGTGCTTTTAAGAAGAAAAAAACGCTAAAATATTATGCAGGACCCCGAGGGAGACCACTTGACTTGACTTTTTTTTGTGATAACGAGAGTGAGTGAGCCGCCATCATATAAGTGCAATGGGACAGTACGTGTCACGTGTACAAATGACTATGTGTGGTATAGTAATAGCAACATGCCATTATCAACATCACACCATAAAGAGCTTTAATCATCATCAGGTCCTTTTCAAAAAGACTAGCAATAGGTATATAAAGCCATCATATATTTCTACTTGCCATATTGCTTCAAATGCATACGTACTACTACAATAAGCTATGTAAGTAGATTATGGCACCTCAGTATAGAGAGAGAGAAAGCGAATGAGTGAAAATACAAGTCATTTTATTGCTTTCGCCTTTTTTCCCGTTGGACATGCTTTGCCAATATTACAATGCATTTTTTTGTGTATGTGCTCCAGCTTGCATGCTTGTATGCCTAAAACTATCAAGGGACCTGTATAGGAATGACAAGACCATAAAAACTTTTTTTATGAGGGAGCACCACACACAACACTTTTCTCTGCTTTGACTTTGGAAACTTGAATGCATACTTGCATGCACGTTATGTGTTTTATTGTTTGTTGACTTCCGTGAGTCACATTCGTGTGAGCTTTATATGTAAAAAGTCAGTTCACAGAAAGTATTTACGTATTCCAATTTTTTTCCCTGTGTGGTAGTTCATAATACAAAACAGCTTACTCGCATCAGCACAACAAGGACCAACACCCATTTTTTATCGCTGTGTGTAGTGATCGCTTTTCGTTTTCACAACAGCTAAGCAGCAATAGGAGTAATTTTGCCATCGTCATCAACGTCAACACAATCACATACACATATCAACAATTCCATTCACGTCCAAGACGTAAAAGACTTTTGACAGTGACAAGTGGCGACAATATAACACTTGCCTTTACACAAACAGAATATATTTATAGAGAGAGAAAGTAGCAGCAGCAGCAACGGCTCTAATGTTTTTTCATTCTGCGTGTCAAAATGTGTAAATGCATGATGTATATTTATTTTGGCGGAGGTACATAGGTGGAGATGAATGGATAAAAAGCTGTTGCGACTAATTTGTCATTGACAGAGTACCTACATTTGTTGTACATTTATGACAATTTAATTGAGTTGCAGTCCTGTAAAGTTGTTCAAGTGATGAATGCATATATGATTTAAAATTATGTAAAACGCTTAATGAGTTTAGTTGTCTGGACATACTATACATTCATATATTTTACTGTTGTAGGGTTATAATTGCGTATGTGCCTAGTG
>JAITYZ010001771.1:0-10865 GCA_027744595.1 Paronellides praefectus | reverse complement strand
CCAAGTCCCAACTGTATTAATGAATGCTGAAGATGCCTTCACCCAAACCAACAAACCACATCACATACACAAAACCAGAGAGAAATTGTAATTAATCTATACACATTCCTCTACAAAATCTTGTGAGCACACACTCACACGTTACGTTTCTTTTTCCTTTTTTGTCTTGTCTTGTTTCTCCTAAAGGATTAAAGGAGGAGTATCCTTCCTTTCACACAACAACGTCAGTTACAAAACTAGCAAATATGGAGTTATGTATATGCACCTCAAAACCCTAAAATGAGACAAGGATCATGACAAGTCTGTTTTTTGTGAAAAAAGGAAGTTGAAAAAAAGTGCAAAAGAATATTGCAAAACAACAACTAGAAACATTGACACTTTCCGATATATTTATTTATTGGATCTGTCAAGCGTGTGTCATGAATCATGAATGAAAAGTCTGTATATTTTTGGCAAGGGTATATATAAAAGCGCTTGTTATACTACTACCGGTCTTTGTTCTTGCATTTTATATAAATTACATCACATTTACTTGTATGTTATGTATATAGTGGTGTGTGTTCTCAATCATGTGTGCCTATATTTTTTTCCACTTCTCATGTTCTCCAAAACCTCATATCGTGCCTGTTCCACACTTTTTTTTCTGTTTTGTATGAAAGTAAAGTACTACTATTACAACAACGACAACATCACTACTTCTTCTTCAACTACTACTACTTGTAAATACTACTACTACAAAAGTTGTTTTACTTTTTGTTGTTGAACGTGAACGGGAACTTTACTTCTTCTTTTTTACAGTGGTTTTCAGACCGTCTTTCCTTTTGACTATTTTATTGTAGGTCACGGCAGCTTGTAACAACTATGTTTACTTCTTTCTCTCTATCATACAAAGCATAAAGCTACCACTATAATACGGATCACACAATGTTTTCCTCCTGGCAGTCTACTTTAGTGGCCAAAATACAGGGAAAATGGAACTTTGCTCAGTTCAGACTCTCAGAGTAAACGAGAAGTCGACCGGCTCCTTCTTTCTCTCTCTCTCTCTCTCTCTTTATGTTTTCCCTTTTCCTTGTTGTGCTTCTGCTTATTACTTACATGGAATATCTCAGAATGACGACTCTCTTGTTTTCTTTTGCAAAAAGAAACCGAATAGACTGACTTTTCTTTTCTTTTTTTCTGCTGGCAGAAAAATGAGAAAGGCCAAGTCCGAAAAAATTGTTGGCTCTTGGCTGACTCGCTCCTGCTTCTTCTCTTCTTTCTTCTCTCTCATTCTCTCTGTTTTAGTTGATGTGTCTGTGTGTGTGCCTCTGTTTTCAGATCTTTTATCTTCGTGCACATGTATACCTATGTATATATTATATACCCATCTATTTCTCTCTGTTGTGTGTGTTTTGTGTGTCTGTGTTTATTTTCGTTGAGACATATACCTACATATAACAGCTTTGTGTTATTATGGGAAGATCTTACTTTTTGTACATATTAACTCTTTTGTCTGTATATATGAACCACTTGAGCAGAGTAGACTAGAGTTACTCATATCATATGTCTCGTTCTCTCTTTAATATTATTACTATTACTTCACAGTTATTATTGTAAACTAACACTGCTCATAATGCTGCTGCTTGCTGCCTTCTCTGTCGCTCTGCAGTGTTCTCCTCTGCTCTGCTATGTGTTCTATTAGGTTTTTGTGCCGCTGCTGCTGCTGGAACACCGGAATCGGGTGGAATGTCCTTCTTGCTAGTTGTTGCCATGCGGTATCTCTTCTCTCTCGCTCTTTTTTTACTACTTTAGCACCACTGCTCTGCTCCTGCTGCCGTTGTTGCTGGCTGTTATAGTCTCCTTATATAATATTGTACTTGGGCTCTCTCTCTTTCTCACTCTTGTGTTTTATTACTATTACACAGCAGCAGGAGCAGCATACTCACACGACGGAGACAGAGACTATGGACGGATAAAAGCTTTGTAGTAGGCTTATAGGAAATTGTAGTATGTACTACTTCTCTGTTTAGTTGTGCCGGTTGCACTCTGCTGCTGCTGAGACCTGATACTACTTCTGTTGCTGCTGCTTTAGTAAAGCAGCTTTACTTTTTGTACTCCACTCTCTGCTCCTCTGTTCTCTTCTTTTGCTCACACAAAACTCTTTACTTCTCTTCTCTGTTGCTGCTGCTGCTCACTGTTCTATTTGACTGGGCCTATGTCAATACTGTTTTTCCTTACCCTAGCCTGGCCTAACATAACCCATTTCACTTTGTGTGTTCTTCTTTTATGCTTGTTTGTGTGTGTGTTCATTTTCGTAGTTCTCATATATCGTCGTACGCTGTGCTATGCATAATATTTTAGACCTTTTAAATGTAATACCGTATGCCTTGTCGTGGCTCTTTCTGCTTTACCTCTTTGGTAGTATGGCGTGTGTCTGTTAGCTGCTGTATAAAAAAACGTCTAGAGAACAGCGGCGGCGGCGGCGGTGGTGGTGGTTCTAGTCAGTCAGTGCAGCAGTAGTAGAATAAAATGTGTGTTGTTCCTTTTATATATTATATTACACGGCTACTTCTCTACTCACAAGCGGACATGAAAGCATCTTACTACTACTACAATAATACAGCATGATGCTAAAAAAATTTAAAAAAAAGAAGAGTTGGCTGGCGAGACTATGTCTTTACCACGAGTAGTGACTATTACCACACGTCTACATGGTCTGCAGCAACATTGCATGGCTTTAGTGAGGAACAACAACACAGTAGAAGTATTATATGTAGTGGTAGTTGTAGCATATGAAAGGCTTGAAAAAAGAGGAAAAAATCCATCCACCAACAACACCAACACAATTATATACAGAGACAGACACCGCTACCCTTTGCTTTATTAGCAGAGTCGAAGCTAGAGTAGATAGTTAGTAGAGTGGTGTGTGCCTTTTTGAGCGTGTGAGTATATTTTACAGACGCTGATTTAAAAAGACAAATTCTGGAAAAAAGGAAATCAGGACAGTGACAAGGAGAAGGCAAGGCAAGATATAATTATCAAGCTAATGAGACAAATTGATGGAATATGTCAGTAAGATATTTATTATTTTATCCAAGAACAATGCATGTTATCCTACCACCTTGACACTGTTCTGTTGAGAAACAAATTTTTATTATTATTTTTTCTTGCCATGAAAAAAAGTATAAAGTAAAAAAAGAGTAAATCTCGGCTGCTGCTGCTGCTGCTACTCTGTTCCTATTCAACTTATTGGAAAGTATTATCACGTATTATAGAATCCCCATATATTTATCACCTATCCACCATCAACATCAACAACGTAAATTTTCATATTTCTGTAATAATACAAATTTAAGTTCCTGATTCAAGTTTCCCTTTTGTTTTTTTGGTGTTACATTTCTTCCAAACGAGCAGAAACAGACTATCTCTTTTTTGTGTTGCTGTCTCCGTGTGTTTGTATGTATATGTGGTTTGCTATATCAGCATCCTGTCTCTCTTCGTCTGGAAAGAAAAAAGGGCTTGTTGTTTACGATCACACGACACGACAGCAAATAGTGTGGAGAAAGAATGGAGAAAGAGAGCAAAAGACAATGTATCATATAGTTTTTAACTGGAGGACACACAGTTGCGGTGACAGTTTTGTTGTGTGAGACGTTCCTAGTTTTTATTTACTATTGAGCGTGGTGGTGGTGGCGGCGGTGATGATATGATGTGATATTATTGGAAAGCGTGTAACAAATCTCTCTTCCTTTCTCTCCCTCTACTTTGGTATTATTTCCGCCGTGTTTATCCATGCACGTGAGCATTTCAAAAGAATCTTGAAACACGCACAAAAATGAAAGAAAATTGTTACCAATGTTCTTTTATGGTGTTTTGTTACAGATATATATACAATGTGTGGAAATGAAGTTTTTTATGGTTTCCTTCCTTTTTGTTGTCGGAGATTTTTAAGATTGTTACAGTGTTTAACTTATTAAAACTCCCGTTTTATTATTATGTACTCATGATGAACAGAAAAGTGATCATTGTTGTGATATAATGAACTGTTGTATCGTTTACTGGAAATAAACTTTTGAGACGTTTACTGAAAAGTGATCATTGTTGTGATATAATGAACTGTTGTATCGTTTACTGGAAATAAACTTTTGAGACGTTACTCTTGTTGTACTGCTGTATACTGACTGATACTACTGCTGTATTAATTCTTGTACACTTTCACTTTTCCTTGGAAGGGTTGGCAGTTGAGTTGTTCATAAAAATATCAAATCACATTCCCATGTATTGTATATTTAGCTCCTGTTTTCAAGTATAACTTTGATCTTACTGAAAGTTAGTATAATGTGGAATGCATAGTCCTTTCACCATTCATAGTCTTCAGAGCATTGAATTGAGGTAGAAGCAAACTTTTCATTATAATTTTAACAGTTTGTGCTCATATACATTTTAGTTTCATAATTCAAGCATTACTTATTCGAAACTGTAATTTTATTTGAAATTAATGGATCTAATATTAGTTTAAACTTTGAAGTTTTGATCATTATCAATGGTTTGTTTAATTTACATTCATTTTCTTTCTGTGTTTATTTATGGATGAATACTATGCTTATTTTTTGTCTCCGTCAAACTTTTACTGTTTGACAGAACCAAGCATTCCAACAAAGTAAAAGAAAGCCGGTTAGGTTTTCCCCATATCTGTTGTGTCGATCGGTGTGTTTTCAAACCATTCCAATTCCATATTACTATTTTTTGTTCCTGCAGCGTAGCTGCTTGATCGCTCTTTATAGTAGAGTCTATAATACCATACCACCACGCAAACCGACCAAACCATTTTTGGTCATTATTGATTAAACTCATAAAAAAGGCTCTTTCTGTTAAGGGCAGGGGATATATACATACATATACCTTCCTAGATTTTTTTGCGCTTTTCATTGTATTATCATCATCACCGTCAACAAGAAGAGTGCCGGCTCTACAAAACAACCGGCATACTATTTATATTTTGGTTTCACCAAAAAATATTTCCTTGCATCATCACTGTAGCCAATCCAGAGCAATCTCTAGAAAATTAGGTACCCATGTTCATTAATAGCAGTATATAGACATATATCTAGGGTCTTCTATGTAGTTCTAACTACACATCAACATATAAATTGTATTTTACCGAATCACCTTTACGCTACATGATCCCTCCTTGCCAAAAATCTGGATAATAGTGCATAAATGGCATCTTCGCAATAGTAACAGTTATTCTTCTCCAGCAAATCCACCATAGAAATGGGAATAAGCGGACAACAGTGAAGCGTCAGATTACTCTTGTTTTCACGTTATGTGCCACACGAAGATGATGCTATTCATTCATACACTTATGTATGTATATTGTATGGATGGATGTATATGTATGTGGCATTATATATTTACGTGTGCACATATTATTTTTACCATACACACACACTGTCGACGAGGGAGCTTCATCATCACATACATCCGGTAGTGGTTTGATCTTCATCATCGTTATCACCACGTTATACTGTGTGTATTGTACATACATATTTTAGCACTTTTGCTTTCTACTTTACTTATCTTTACTAGACAAGACACAAATATATAAATATATACAACACACTAACAAAATTGTGCTCTGGTAGTGGTGGCGGTGGTACTTGACCATCACTACCATACTGTGTAATAATATAATAGGTATACAAATACACATGTAACACGTATATGCAATGTATATAGTGCCATATTTGTCTGCAGTGAAGCTCTAGTGATATTTTTTCTCCAACCACGTTTTACGGTTTATAATGTGTCCGCATTTTCCAGTTGTGTATATCAAGTTTTGCTTGCGTGAGCTCTAAATTATCTCCAAATTTGATCATGGTAAAAAATGTACCGGTGCCAATTCAAGAGATTCTCTGCGTATTGTTTCAGTCATGTTCGTTTTTTGGCAGTAAAAAGTGTTTCTTGAAAATACATTAAATTTTAATCTAAGATATTCATGATGTGCTTGCGTGAAATTTGAATATCACACGGGAGATTGAACAAAGAGACTTTTAGATTGGAAATTATATATTTATGAAATGCCTACCTATTATTCGGCGGGTGTGTGTATGCCTTTTCCGTGTTATTATTCAGTGAACTACCAAAAAGAATGCAAAACACAAATAATTTTCCAGGATATTATAGCTTGCTATATTTTGAATACAACAGAAAGTGAACGTTTTTTATCACAAGTAAGGCTGCAATTGGCTGTCTGTTCAGAAAGTGAAATGGGGAGAAAGGAATTTTGTGGAACTGTATTTGGGAAAAGCCGGTATTTTCTCGGAGCCATCATCAGGACACGTTCAACAACAGGTTAGAGTACAACTTTTATAAAAAAATTATTCCATGCTTCAATTTGAATTGTAATGTTGAATGAAGTCACTCAAATCGTTTTTAAGAAAAACGCTATGAATAAATTTCATCGCTACTATTTTCATACTTGACATTCAAGACTTAAAATGATGGACATGTTGCATGTTTCCTTCATTGGAATGCCAACCTTGACTTATAATTGACAGACAAATTGACATTTTATAATATGTGTTTCATTTCAGCTAGCTTTACTTATTTATAAGTCTAATTATGTATACATATCTATTTTTTAAATACCATGTTAAGTATTTGCAACATTCTATGAAAAAATACGTCAGGTAATGACAAATAAGATTTTTTTCTTTCCAGGGTAAATGTTTGATTGGATAATATTTAATAATTTAGTATACCTAAAAAACCTAAATATTTGTATTTGTTTACACACGATTGTTAAATGTTAAATATCTAGTTTTATAAGTGTTAGAATAATATTGTAAATAGAATGTGTAATTTTAACTCCAAGCTAAAATTATTTTACTTTAAGGTTGAAATCTTGAAATTGTCAGGTCAGGTAGATTAATGAAACTATCGTTTATGATTTGTATAATGAGTTCATATACTTAATAGTAAGTACCTATTACTTATGACAATTTGGATACATTAAGTAACTGAAAACGACTAAAATGGGTGAAGCACCGGTGTAGTATTGTATACTGACATTACCTTTTTCAATTCAAGTTCAGTGTATTACCTGCGAAGTGGGAACACTCACTTTCATCCTTTGTTTTCAGTTCTCCATCCATCCCAACATGCCCCTATCATACTTATATTGGATGGGTCGTCGGGAGGAACCTGAATTTTTAAAGCTTTGAATAAAAGTTTTCCCAATTGTAATTAAATGAACTTGTACACATCCTCATCATCCTACATACCTACTGACATTAAAGTTTGGAAGTTGAGCGAATGCATACCCTAAGTAAAGTCATATTGGAAGTAAAAAACACCCAAGGGTAATGCCCTTCCATGTCTTGGCATGTTCTCTTGTGACCTTTTTTTCAGTAACGCCAATCCAACCACAAGCCCAGAATACATTTCCTTGATTAACTCCAAATTGAAGTGAATACATTTTGCCGGTTGCTACTATACGGCAAGATATGCCGGTTAGAGAAAAGTTTTTTTTTATAAAAGAAGTTTTTTGTTGGAAAATTTTTCGTTTCAAATGATTACCCAATGTAATCCACTGCCATTACAGTACAATAAGGTATAGTTTAGGTAGCTCGTCTAATAGGTAGGGAAACATGAAAGCGAGGGATAGTAAGTGAGAGAGGGAATCTCATAAAAATAAAAACAAAAGGAGAAAGAGCGAAGCATTTTTTTTTTGAAACCCATACATACAGCTTGACTAGACAAACATCCAACCCCAGTCTACAAAAAAGTCTATATTTAATGTGGAAGTCATTTCTAAAAAGGGAGGAATCTCTCTGTTCGTTTTTCAGGTTTTTAGCTAAAATTACACTCCAATTCTGGCGTAATGATAGACATTTTAGTCACTGATTGGAAGCAGCTGCACTTTTTGCTTTACAGCAAAAAATGGGAGCAACTATATTAATGAAATGGTTTAGAAAATGCAATCTCTAAGCAAAAAAAAATGTTCTTTTTAAGAAACATATATCTACACTGCAGCCACACAGTCCAAATATCTTCTTTTTTGTCTGGGATTCCTGTTTCCACTTTTCATTCCTTTTCTCGGCATTTTTTCTTAATACGTTTACAGTGACTCTGCAAGGTTTTTTTCTACTTTTTTGGTGAGAAGGCAATGCTAAGCAATGCATATCCATCATTATCATTACTATAGACTTATGGGAGTAATGATTTCTTCTTCGTCTAAACGTCTATATATAATATACTATATAGTAGAGATGCAATACTCTTGCGTGAGTTTTGTTGCTTGAGATTGAAATCAGAGAGGCGGTTTGTCTACATCCAGTACATTTTTCTTATTCTCTGTGTGACCAGACTAGAAAAAAAACTAGAGAGTCTACAACAAGTACTGCGAGCACTGGTTAAAAAGTATGTTACCTATATAGTAGTACATATACATACATACATGCATACAATGTATACAGCAGAAAGAAGGCATGATCCTAATAAGAAGAAGACACAAACGCACAAACACACAGAAAAGATAGAAATCTACAACAGAAAGGCAGACATGTAAGTTGTAAGAAGACTACAACAGACAACAACCCCTGACGTACATGGGTACTAGGTACTTAAATCCTTCCTTCTTTTTTTGATTCGTTATCCTTTTTCGTATTATATATACCACATTTTTCATGCTCCTCCACACACACAGACATGACATGACTATTATTATTAGAAAAAAGATGTACAAAGCTCAAAACGTATTCACGTTAAGTACTTACTACTCTATTATCATTATTTTTACATCAAGAAAAATATCCGCCTCACCCCCTAAAGCAAAAAGAAACAAAACTAACTTTTGTTCCTGAGGAGGTATTTTTATCCTCTGGAAATCTCGACGTTTCATATAATATTTTAAGAAATGATTTATATCTGCTATTATAAATGCATTACACAAATTAATGATGATGATAATTATTATTTAATGGAAGCATATAAACAATGTTTTATTTTGTATCAAATATTTTTCTAATAGCAAGCCCTTTCACATTAGAAATATGAAATAGGTATATATTATGTGAGCAGGTACTTAAATACAAAATATTTGTTATCAATTTCTGATTCAGATGAATAATATATACATTGTGAAGTAATTCAATAATATTTAGTATTTTTGAACGTTACAAAATGGAACAAGTTGTTTCTAAATATCGCTTTTTTACATCGATTTAACCAACAACAAAAGCAAAGGAATTTTGTACCGTTTACTCCTAAAATATATTATAAATCATCTTCCTCCAAGATTTTTTTTGTATTGTGATAGTATTCATTTCTTGTTTCAGCATGAGAAGCATCATTCATATGGCTTGTTGATCATATCCATCCATCCAGCCCCCTCCCCTTGCCCGTCCTTATAAATTCTCTCGTTTAGTTTTTGATCTCTCTCTCTCTCTCTCTGTGTGTGCAGCTCTCATTTTATGTCATAGGTATATGAAAAAGGAATGATAATGACGCATTTACATACAAATTCTGTTGTTACTTTACTTTCTTTGACTGTAATATATGCATGCCTTCTCTTCTAAACGACTTCTCCTCGCCTTGCTTCCTTCATATCATACAGTTAACCAACCAAATCCACACATGAATTCAAAAGTAATGGTAAAACATTACACTAAACATGAAGTGTAATGAAACGTAAATAAGTATCAACTTACATTCCAACAGAAGAACCACAAGGCTGAAAAAAAAAGGATTGGATTGGATGTGGGATGATGATATGATGTGAATTGTGAACTTATACCTTCTCTCTCTCTCTATCTGTCTGTACTACAAACTCTGTAGTACAATACTATTCTTTTAGAAGAGTACATGTCATGTCAGCATGTTCATACAACGTTTGTATTACAAACTACCACAAAACTACTTATTCTAAATCTGAACACCAGCAGCAGCAGCAAAATAGAATGCAAGTACCGGCAAGCCCGCATCATGTACCACAGTAGAAAAGAGTGAAAACACAGAGCAGAGCCATCATCGAATAGTTCGGTTGTTCTCTCTCTGTATACATTTGTGTGTGTAAATGTTTGGTTAAGGTATGCACACATTCAGCAACAGAGATTGGTATAACTCAATGCGATAGGATAGTAGCGTGTGTTACACTTTGATAATATTTGTACACATATATGGGTGACTTCTTGTGACTTTGACGATATAGTCATGAGTGAAATTAGGTATAATATGTTATTATTACGTAGTGGTGAGAGATATAGATTATCTTTCCATTCATGTGTACATCACCACTTTTGAATCTTGAATCCTCTCAACCACGTTGTCGACGACTACTACATACTCGCTCCATATCATTTTCAATGATTGTAAACTCCCTTTTCCCTTATTACTAGTTGGTCAATGTTTGACCAACATTAACACACATTGTCATCATGAGCGTATTCATCATCCTAATCACACACGTGACATGACACCTTCTACTTGAAATTTGGCCGTTAGCTATATTTTTCACTTAGGTATTACATAGGTGCCTATATGATTTGAGATTTGATATATATGATGCATGGTGTACTATATATGAAATACATTTATATCGTATAGCGTATATACATATACATGTGTAAAAAAATATATAGAAGTGTAAAAGAGCATAAAAAAGTACTAAAAAGAGTGTTTAAGTGAACACAGCCAAATATGTAAAAAAGGAAGCTCTACACAAGGATGTGCTCGCTCACCAGGATGTGCCTCAAGGGAATATAAAATAGATGGTTCAAAGAACAACACACAATACATATGTCGAGTTGAGTTAAAAAAAGAAGAAGAAAGAGAGTTGAGTGGCTATCTATGTACTTTAAGCCTATAATATAATATCTCTGTTG
>JAITYZ010001770.1:0-11109 GCA_027744595.1 Paronellides praefectus | reverse complement strand
TCTACACCACCAAAAGTGCAACAAATAACGTGAAAGTGGATCAGGCCCATTAAAGTATATAGTAGCCGCAGCCAAATCAAATATAATGCCATAATGATATTTGTATTTTATGCAACTTGCAAGTGTTCTCCTACTTCACTTCATAAAGCCCTTATGAAAACGTCATTATTTTAAGCCATTAAAATAACAAGTAGAGTAACAAACAAAACAAAAGGATGTGACTGACTTTAATCTCTTTTTCAAATCAGGTGGTGATTATGTTTTAGAGATGAGCTCTCTTGTAATTCTGCAATATCCTCATCATCCTCAAAAGTAAAAGACAAGGGAAAAAGGTACACAGTATGCATTCCTAATAATGATAATGTTTATAATATGTGGGTAATAAATATATTTCACACGCCCAAATGAGTAGAGTGAAAGACTTTTGTTTGCTGCTGCTGCTGTTGTTGTACAACATGTTGCCAAAATTGTTTTGAAATGGCCATTTGTACAACTACGTGCATATCTTCCTCTAGATCATCATATTTACTAAAGGGAACAATAAAAAGTGGAACGAAAACACACTCACTTCCCATTATAATGCTAGTCATACAAATGAATTTATGGAGGTTAGTTTTGGACTTGGACTAGTTGTCTGCTACACCCACACACACACAGCGGCAGAGACAAATACACGATAAACAAAGTTGCACTACAAATTATGCAGCATTCTTCTCTCCCTCTTTCTTTCTCTCTTACTCACTCTGTGGCTGAAGAGCAAAAGAGCAGTGGTGGTGGGAGTAGTTCTGGGTAGCCAGATGAAAATAATGCAGGCAGGGGTTTTATTTGTGAATAAAAGGTGAAATGAAAATGAAATTAATGGAAAATGCCACTGAAATTTCCTCAAGGCTTAAAATGTGTTGAGAAATGGTAAGAGAAAACCGATAACATCCCAAAATGCATAGGCAAAGATATTTTTAGACAAATATACGAAGGGTGTTCCGGGGGAAGTGAAATGCACAAAAAAATGAACACAACTTTTTAATTAGCTACGTTTCCGATTCCTTAAACTTTGACGCACCGATTTTATTTATTTATTTTTGTTAAAAATCAGATATTTAGTTTGGAGGTTTTCGTCAAAATAAATTTGTAAGGCAAAAAGTTTTTGATTAAAAAACACATCCAAATCAAATGTTCATTTTTTTGTGGATTGCCCTTCGTGTGGACGCAGTTAGCGGTAATATGTATTTGACAAGGCAGTAAACGCATTAAATACCAACAAGCACATAAATACATAGCCACTTCCTTTTCTCAATAAAATAAATCCTTTCCAGGCAAATAAATACACACGGAAAATGAAAAGAGAGTCACAACCGCAACACATTCCAAAGCACTCTCCTCGGTTCGATTAAACAGGAGAGGATTGGAGGAGGAGGATGGGCTATTAGTGCGATGATGCTTAAATTCACAGTCGTTGAAATGGTATAACTTTTTTTGTTAAATCATCTGTTAAAATTCTTATCTGGATTTGTAAATATTTGTATTTAAAAAAAAATTTCCTCTGCATTTCAACCAAACCATAAAATCTTTTTACAAGTATTTACTCTCAAGCAACTCGATATTCTTTACAGCTCTTACGGCATTCTGTCGACTATGCGACTTGCCTCTCTCTCTTTCTCTGCTGAGCTTTTACTCTTATTATGTTTAACACATTTTAGAGTTTTTGATGATGGCTGGAAGAGGCGCAGCACGTAATAATGATGAAGGTGAGTATATATTAGTCCTTCAGCTCTAACATGAGGGAGTGGAAGGTAGCATACCCAAACAAACGACACTAGTGACAAGGCATCATTTACATTCCTGCAACGTACTCGAACCACTACTCTAACTTCACTCACAGCAAAAATAGACATCAATCCTGTGTTGGGTTCCCAGGATATCAAAAAGGACAAAGGAAGTGCCTCTGGCAGCTTTTATTCTACGCTCTATACTCACTTTAATTTGAAGTAAAACAAGTAGCGCCCTTCCTCCCTGATTTCACTTTTCCAGGGAACCCGTCTTTTTGTAAAACAATATGTTATTATATATGGTGTATAATCTCATGTTATCATTACAATTATAAAACAAAGAAAAAGGATATTTCGTCGTTCCATTCCAAAGTGGAATGGAACTGGCTCTTGGGTGCAAAAAAAAACCTCCAACCCCAACAACCCATCCACCCTGTCATCATCAACAGAACATTTTATGCATATATTTTAAACATTCTCAACAAAGTACATTTCTCTGTTTTCAAAAAGCTTTTATTTGAGGGCTGTCAATGTGCTTTGCATTTGTTTTCGTAATTTAAAGCCTGCAAAACTCATTCTCATTGCCAAACCAAAAAACCGAGAAGGTAACCAAGCCAAGTAGACCGCATTATAATGAAATCCGAATATCCATTCACAACGAAACTAAAGTAAAATAATGTGTAGCATTATTAGAAATTTTGTGTGCGTAGGAGGAGTTGAGTAGACCAGATCAGTAACCAAAACCTGCAGAGAAGTGTAATTCACAAGTGTTTTTTTTTGTGTGGAGATAACTTCAGATAACCTTCAGGATATATTTACATAGGTCGGGCCTTTTGTTTATCCAAATCCTAGCAAATAATCATTACCCGCTTTATATGCATATAAAAATGATATAATCATATGATTCATATCAATCAATCAAATCAACCCAAACAAAAAACCTATGAAGTAACAATATTAACGTATTTTCTTTGTTTGTGTGAATTAAATCATTAATTCTAGTAAGTTTTCAAAACACAAAAGTAATTTATGTACTTCTTTGCGCACAAAACTATTGTATCTGAACCACTTTTGGAAACGTAATGGGAATGGAGAAAATAATTACAATAATTTATTTTAATAAGACACATTTTTAACCAAACCCAATTAAACAACAACAGTCTTACAGTTGAAATTTCCAACTTGGAAATAAAGATAGATTGTTGTCAGTGATATATACTTTATTTAAATAAAAAATAACCTATCTAATATGCAAATGTAGCGTTATATTTATTAAATTCTCGGTTTACGGCAACGAAGGTCAGTTTTCTACAAAGGTTAAATAGAAAACTGCAAAGTTCAGGTAAAAGGGCAGGGGCTGTGTTCGGCTTCAGCATTTCTTGGTAAGTACATCAGTACAGTTCAAACTGTTTGCGTCAAACAAAAACGAGTTTTTGTGACAAGTAACTTTCTGCAAAGTTATAAAAGGTATCCTTTGTTTTTTATAATGTAAAGCAGTATAGTACTGAAGGTACGATACATAGAGAATGTGTTATTAACAATGTGGATCAGAATCGAAAAGTGTAATTTCCGGTTCAAGATGAGAACCTGTCAACTTTAAATCAAGAGAAACACACAGATTGTGATACCTCGGCCTTGCTCTTGTAACGAGCGTACAAGAAACTTTGTTACATGGCTTAAACATTCAAATTTTACTTCCGACAAGACACTAACAATTTAAATCTGACACAGCTGCTGGGTAAAGTATTTAATAGCACGTATTTTCAAAACTGACATAACATAACCATCATTATTAGAAAAATGTGAAGCTCTTCAAAACATTTCATCGCATCATTATTATCAACGTGAGCATCTCATAATTTTATCATCATACTTGCTTTTCTACTAATACAGTCAGTTCAGCAAGCAATTTTCTGTGTTAAACTGCGACGCCCTTATTATTTGCAATTAACTGAATACTCATGCATATTTCCTTAGGTACCATGAAGTTGTTTTCCCGTGAGGTTAGCTTAAGAAGAGTTCGAGACTTTCGAGTGTACAAATTATATGAAAAGGATGTTTAAAGTTTAAATTTTACAAACTTGAACTTTATTCCTATTCTATCATAGAATTTCTATGTATGTGTAACCTTGAAACTTGAATAAATTATAAAACGTAAATTAGTATTTTTTTTAACTACTAAACTTACATGTAAATTAAGCTCATAGAATAATTTTTCCCAAAACATTTTGATAAATGATCATTTTTAGCTGCTGAATTTTTTGAATTTTTTTACAAAGCTAAGGACGTAAACGTATATGTATACCTATATGAAACGTGCTGCACAAAGTATTAAGTTTGTTCATTTTCCAACCTTTCATTTTCCGTTCCAACGTTCCAAGAAGCATGTCGTTTTCATTAAACTACAAAACAATCAAGTTTGAAGGTTATATGGGTTCTTTTATGCCAGGCTGAGCATGCTGACTTCTGTAGACACGCATTCAAGTTATAATTACACTCTATTAAATTCTCCAATTTCACTCCATTAAAAATGTTTCACTTTATTATATACATCCCGTCATCATGTATTGTTATTATTTTTATTTTTTTAACATCCAACCTACCTCCAGTAATAATAAATAATGAATAACATAATACTTTGCAATAACGCTACTAGTCTTGCTATCTTACAAAATTTAATATTTTCTCAAAAATTCAAGTTCGCATTTGATGTTTTTCTATACTCTGAATAAATAGTGTGTAGTATTTCAAGTGTATTTTAGTATTCTTATTTAGTTTCTTAAAATATGACCCCTTTTTATTTACTCTGCTGCTGCTTTTCTTTGAAAATAAGCATAGCTTTTTGCTCCTTTGAAAGAGGATATATACCTACCTACCTATATTTATTATTATATTCTTTGTAGCAACTTTCATCATATCATTTCCTCATTAAATCTAGTCCCTTTCTCGTATAATAATTTAATATATTTGTTGACGCAAATTTAATATATTTTATGAGCTCAACTTGATTTCCTTCTTGTACAAAAGAGCCAGCGATTTCATTTCATCTCTCTACACAAAACTCCATGTATCATTATTATTATTATTATCATTAAATTTCTTTATGAAAGCGCTTTACTTTCCTTCATCTCGACATAATTCTGCAACTTGTTTGTATTCATTACTAAAATCTTTACAATTTCCTTCCTCTTTCCCTTGAGCAGAGGTCCAAATATCAAGTTGCTTATACAGCATTTCATCTTTTGCACCAAAAAACAAACCAAACACCACCACTTTCTCCCTCCAAGGAAAAGTTGAAAAGGGCCAAGAAGAAGAAATGTAGTAAATCGTCTTCTTGTGGAGGATTTTAGTAGATTGCCGGAACTACAAGAAAAAGTGGAAAAGTCGCAGTATTTACGTAATAAACAAGCTAAGCATAAAATACCAACTATACCAACCCTTCCACTTTTCCACATAGGTATACACATATATAAATAATTTCTTTCACTAAACCCATTCTACTAAGCATGACCTCACTCCACTCTGAGAACTAGTGTTGAGGTTTTACAAACTGGACTTGCTCACTTTTAAGATATAGCAACTCTTTTGCTCTAGACTTTTCACAGTTTTGCGAGAGTAGTGAGTTAAATGAACTCCATAATACAGGCCACATCATAAAACACTTTGTAAAAAAATGTTGTAGTTTTGTAAGTACAATGCAAACTAATAGTATTCTATACAGAGGGTACAGAGAGAGGGCCAGAAAAGGAAACTATCTACATTTTTTTTTCTTGGAGTGAACTCTTCTCCTCAAGACGTCAAGACTCATGAAATAAAAAAGAAACGCGGTGGTGGTAGGGTTACATCGGGCTGCTATAGTGGAACTTGACCAGAAAGACCACCAAAGTATTACTATTTCACTCTTTTTCATTTTTACACGTGTATTTTATCCACAATAATAAATTTACAAATTTCACCTTTTATTTCATGACTACACTCACACACCCCACATAACAAATTTTCACCGATGAAAATACTAAAAGAAGGTCATGCGATGGAGTATAGTACAAAGTCTGAGAATTTGGAGTAGGTGGATATATTATTTATCAGGAGGCACGCACTCCCCACGTCTCTCTCTTTCTCTTTGCAGTTTTGGGTTTTAGTCGGAGGTCGGAGTAGCCTTTTTTAATTTTTCATTTTTGAAATTTAACATTCCACACGAAACTTTTCCTATTACATTTTTATACATTTATTTGTCAAATTTTTGGCACAAAATATAAAAACTCATAAAATATTATTTGAATTTGATACTGGGAAAAAAAGTGAGTGGCTCATGTAACTTTTTTTATACATAAATATCATGTTATTTTTCACCCATTCGCAAAACTTAAAAGTGTATAATAATATGTTTCGTGAAAAATATAGTACACATGATACTGTCGTATATATATTTTATAGTTGTGTTAAGTTTTTTTACCCCACTTTACAAGGAAAAAAGTAGGTAAAAGCAAAAAAAAGCAATAACTGACTTTTTTGTTTTTAATCCTTCTTGTTTTTCATGAAATTCATGCTGGGCTTTTTGTACTTTTTTTACATGTAATTTTTTTTATACAAAACGCAGGGATTATAGTTTATTGCTGGAGACTGCTGACTTCTGCTGTGCTCACTACGTGCATATTAGCATAAAACGTGATAATAAAACTTTTAAAAAGTTCCAGCTTGCCCCAAGTCATCATCATGTTTTGCAAGAGTGTTTAAACCTAATTTTTTACAGCACTAAAAACAGGAGAAAAAAATGACAGAGTAGTTTGGCTAATACCTCATATGACGCTACTTGCTCAACTAATTCCTCACATGCTCTCTCGCAACTCATTCAACTTGAGATCTAACCAACTTGCCTATAAAAAAAGTTCAAGTTGAACTTTGCACAGAGGGGTATCCTAATTTTTGAACATTTGGTTCAGCAAACATGATAATAATATCATCATCCTCCTCCTCCTCCTCCTCCCCCAAACACACAACTGCGAGGAAAGCAAAAGGAAAGGAACGAGCCAACCGGGTACATAATTCAGTGAAGGATATAGGTAGGTAAAACGGAGAGGAGATAGCATATGTGAAGCGGAAAGGGCAGTAGAATAAAATTGCAAGCAGCCGGGGAGGAAGCAATTGGGTGGATGACTGGAATACGTGCAGCATTAGCCTTGTTAAGTATGCATGCCAGAACGCACACGAAAAAGGAAGGGAAAACAGCAGCACACATGGCAGCAGCGTGACCATACCAAAAAAATAAGACTCATCATCAGCAGATATCCGAATCTGAAACGCCAAACGAATACCTAATAAAATACCAGGAAGAAGATCAACATTCAACATCAAATAATAGCGCGAGCAACGTTATCTCGTCATCTTCAGAATATGTAGATATTTTTTTGGACTTGACTGCTCATTGAAATAAGAACGCTCGGCTGTGTTTAGGCAACCCACCTACTTTAAGAGAAAACCAGCAGAAGGAAGTCTTTTTTTAATAGTTTGAAAATGAAAACGTGTAATATGGCTATGTATTGTATTTTAAAGGGAAATTCAAAGAAATATTTTTATCTCTGCTGAAAAAAGGATAAACACATGCTTCTCTCGACGCACACAATATTATGCATTCTATTCGTATTCAGCAGTAGGAAGATTGGTATTGCAAAAAAATACGTTTTTTAGAAGAAAATGATAGAAAAAATAAGACAATGAAAATTAAATTCCTGCTCGTCCGTGTTCTCCGATAAGTTTTCTTATTCTATTTTTTTTCTCTGCCCGCCGTCCCGTCTTCATAAAATAGGTAGCTATGCGTGCAGCCCTGCACGCTTGTACTTTTGCATGTCTTACATCAAGTTTTCTTGTAGAGAATAATACGTCGTCCCTAGTACACTGGTACATGTTTTTTAGAGTTTGAGGCTACCAAAAAAGTAGGAAATTCCAGACAAGCAAAAGAATATAAAATATGCTTACAGCAACGACAAGTTTAAGGCAGCAGCAGCAGCTTCTCTGTGTTCAGTTGTGACTTTTTTCTTGTGAGAAAAAGTTAATTCCAAGAATTTTTTTTCTTCTCTTTTGCTTTATTCATTTAACAGACACAACTTATACCCGACCCTCTCTCTCTGGACTACTTTATACAATGTACATTTGGGAAAAAAGAGGAGTACAATTGTAGAAAACAATAGACAACTATTTTTTAAAGTTTAAATTGCAAAAAAAGCTGGAAAACAAGGATGTTATAAAGTCCAAAAGAACAAGAATAGTAAGTACAACTGAAAAAATACTCTCGTTTTTTGATATTCTTCCGCATGTATTATTATTGCTCCCTGGATATTTCCTAGTGAAAAAAAATAAAAAAAAATAAATAGTATCTGCAACATCCTACTTTTTTTTGGTACTGCTGCTTGCTAGCAGCCATATGACCTGAGTCTGGACTCTGGACTACTTGAACCCCGTCTCTGTTGCTTTAACTTGACTAACATTTCTCGAAACTCATTCAGTGAAAAAAAAATAGTTTCGATTCTAAAACATCCAACATCTCACTTGTGTTTTTTCCCTTTTCTCCACAAAACTCTCCCGGTTATAATTTACATGCATACAAAATTACCGAGAAGACCCGGTCCAGAGAGGTCAAAACTAGGTTGGTATCTAAAACGAGAGGGAAAGAAAACTGGGTAAAATGCCAGTGGCAGTTGCCTCGCAGGCAGATGTTCCTTTAGCTCCGTGTATACTTATTTATTTTGCTAGCCTTTTGGCGTTGTTGTGTTACGTATTCAACTTTCAATTTCATCAAATGGGCATTTCATTTCGTCTGATTTCCTCGAGGAGAACAAAATTTGTGAGGAGGATACATATACCTCTCCTATTTATGCATACTTTCCTCTGCTATTACTGCACGCATACCACACAATCATCAGAAAATTTATTAGCAAAAAAGGGCTAGAAGGCTTCTTTTGCTGCTCCTGCTGCTTTAATATTATTATATTTCTATTTGATTATATAATCCAAAATCTACAGCTACTTTTGTTGCTTCTTGTGTAATTCCTTGTTCCGGGTAATTGCAATCCGAAGGTTTTGTAGACAGCCAGGGCATTTAGGCTAGTCGGGGATTTTGGAGTAATTGGAGGAGCACCAGTGAAATTCTCCATTCTCTGATTCTCCGCTGAATTTATAATAATACGCGGAATCCCCTTTTTTATTGAAGTATAAAAGGCATGGAGTAATATCAATATTATCCCCTTATTATTCAACAGATCTTTTGCATTTCTACAAGCAAACAATCCACTTACAATCTGTCTACTCTTTATTTTTCCTACTGTCAACCAAAACCCAATCATATTCAGGTCAATGCACATCATATATAACATCAAAATTGGTAAACATATATAGATGGTGAGGCGGCGCCATAAGGGAAAAAAGCCTGTCGCGTTTTTCGTAAAAGATGCAAAAAAAAGAATTATATTACCTATCTTACGTTATGTTTGGATGGAATCCTGGTCAGACTAGAGGAGAATAAAAATGGGTAAAAAACGAACAAAAGATATATACATTCATTCATCTTTCTTAAAAGAAGGTATGCCATGTTCTTACAAGTATAATGCTACCTGCCGTGAATTATATATAAAAATATAAGGTATTACCGTATTTCCTCTAATATAAGCCCGTCTTATAATTCAAAAGCACACCTTTTCTTGATGTCCTATTAATGTTAAACTGCCTATCCTACTAATGTTAAAGTACGCGGCTGCTATAGGAGGCCGGTTACTATAAGGGACCCGGTTACTTTTAGAGGAAATACGGTATCATTACTATACTTCTTCATCTGTCCATGTCCAAGTATTTTTTTCTTCAGCTTTCTTCACGTAGTAACCTGGATCGACATAGAAGAGTGCTTAAGAACAGAGCAAACTTTGTACTTTTTCTTTTCTTCCCTTCACCTTTTCCCATTAAATTCCAGGTCTAGACTCGACTATATAGAAGCATGTAATGAGGTAGATACATATTAGTAGGTACATACATAATAATTTGTCTGGCTTAAAACTCAGAGGCACAAAACTAGCCTTATATCATATCTTCTTAATACCCTTCAGAGATAGATGCCCTTGTGCTGTAACTAAGCCCCATGTATTTTCTCTTGGTACTGCTGCTCAACTACGTGACTAGTGAGAAATCGTGTTTTTTCACAGCAGCAGCAGCGAAAGAAGAGGAGACCAATCTTTTTGCTCAATGTGAATCTCGCAGGAAGAGAAAAAAGAGAGAAAAAAAAGATATTGATGCGAAGTGAAAAAAAGTGGAGTAAACCAAAAAGAGCCGTATCATCAGTCTAGTCAGTCGTCAGTCTGTTCTGGCTTAAAACTCAGAGGCACAAAACTAGCCTTATATCATATCTTCTTAATACCCTTCAGAGATAGATGCCCTTGTGCTGTAACTAAGCCCCATGTATTTTCTCTTGCTACTGCTGCTCAACTACGTGACTAGTGAGAAATCATGTCTTTTCACAGCAGCAGCAGCGAAAGAAGAGGAGAGACCAATCTTTTTGCTCAATGTGAATCTCACAGGAAGAGAAAAAAAAAGAGAAAAAAAGATATTGATGCGAAGTAAAAAAAAGTGGAGTAAACCAAAAAGAGCCGTATCATCAGTCTAGTCAGTCGTCAGTCTGTTGTTGTGCCCGGTAAAAGAGAAAGTTTTACAGTTTTATTTGAAGAATGAGGGAGAATATAAACTTGTCTGTTTGGAAAGACAGGCGATTTGCACGCACGGAAAGATGCAGAGCAGATGATATGATGACTACACAAAAATATCATACTGGTCGGTGGTCAATAAAAAAAATTAGCGCTTTTTGCAATTATCATTTTTTTAATTGATTTATTACCTTAAAAAAAATTCCAAGTATGAAGGATGTGGGGGTATGAAAACCCCGTATCATGATGCATATGTGTATAAATAAATGCAATATACAACTTTTGCTGGTTTACTTGATTTGAACAACAACAACAAAGCACCTATGCAACCACACTTATTTCCTTCCAGAAACTATGTTAAATCCACACAAGAAAATTCCCAACAATAGCTAAAAGCTGGAAGAAACCACCTAAAAACAACAAAAAAAATTGCCAGTATGTGGCTCTCCACGAAATTGTGGATGAAATGCTACCCAAAATACATACATGCCATTGGCGCTGTTGCTGCATAAGTTAAAAAAAGGATCCTCAGGGTATTCTACAACATATAATCATAATGCTTTTTTGTAAGTAGTGCAGCGTAGACAGGAGCATGGATACATACACAAATATTATTGTGTTGTATAAACTCACTTACTTCCGCATTGCATTACTTTCAT
>JAITYZ010001769.1:0-10489 GCA_027744595.1 Paronellides praefectus | reverse complement strand
GTGGGATGACAGAGTTAATAGCATTATTCATGCACTCTTATATACGTAATATGAATGAATGAATATGTGGCTTACAAAGCTTGTAAATTGTAATCGTGTGATGATGATGACGATGATGATACCGTCTTTCTTTTCCCTTTATGCATGTTTATGTTAGTACGTACTATGCCCTCAACGTTGTCTTCTTATAATCATGTTATTTTATCTTATTTTCCGCGGCACAATAAGAAAAAAGAGCCATATACGTAAAAGTGTGTGTATGCCTAAATCTCTCCTTGAACACTGAATGAATGTAGAATACATGTATGCTTGTAATTTACAGAGAAAGAGAGATGGATGAGGGGGATGTTTAGAAGGGGCAAAGAAAAACTGAGTTTTAGGGAAATTAAATGAGATGAGATGGCTGGCTTAACTTGCTCGCTGCCATGCTCTTGCCACGATTCTTTCTTTGCAAGTTTTTTTTACCATGCTTTCTCTTTTCCTTTTTTCTTCCTTGTTAGTTCTCTTAACCGAAAAAGAAGCTTACAACAACAACAACCTATACATAACTTTTTGCTCTATCCTCCTCTGCCTGGTTGGTTGCAGGAAGAAAACAAGATTGTAATATAGGATGTAAATATAAGACAGGTTATTTCCTTATCATCCTCACCAAAAAAAATACTGTAAAGAAGAAGAAAATCTTTTTTAAAAGATGAATTTGCCTCAAGTGGTGACGTCACAAAAATATGATCATGTCATTTATACTGTATACTACACTTTACGTGATAAGTTATATAGCTACTCCTGCTACAAAAATGCGTAAATACTAAATATATGCATCTAGATATGTATCTAGGCCAAAGGGAATTAAAGAGAAGGGGGAGGGAGAAAAAAACCCTGTTTTGGTTTAAGGAGATGTGTCGTCGTTATATGGGTTACGGGAGAAGTATACTATTTTGAACAATGAGTGAAACAAAAAAACAAGTCAAGCAACGAAGGACGTTTTAAATTTGAAAGTATTATCATTTTTATATTGTAATTCATTTTTACAAAGAAAGTTATTATAAAGTGTTGTTGTTGTTGTTATTGTTGTTGTGGGGGAGTAATGATAATCGGTTACAATTACTCAAGACTCATGTAAAACTTTCAATTAAGTAAGCAACACGCCCTTCTAGCTACATAACCTCTCTCGTCAAAATCTCAACTTTTTACGATGAGATTTAGCATAAAGAATCATTTTGTGTTTTATTCTCTGAATAAAATTCTCATTACACTTTTTTACTGTGTTTGGAAGGTTGGATAAGGTGGATTGCAATACGCCTTGTGAGAATTTATACAAAATCTTATAAATTAACCCAACCAGAACTCCATCCATTTTACTTTTGTGAAAGGAATTTAAACTGGGATTCAGAATAATTACAATTTCTGGCAGTGGTTTAGTACTGGATACATGGCCATTATTATAACCATTATACTTTCACTGTGAATGTATACAATGAACAAACACTTGAACACTTACAAACAACAAAACAGGTACTTGAAAAGAGTTAGAGTTTATGTGCGAGGAAAAAGGACGATCATTTTTTTTCAAGTGTGTGCTGTGTACTGTAATACATATTGTGTATGGACAATGGATGGGTACTTATTCACTGCGTTCAAGATGGCCCTCAGATAATTACTCACTCGTTTGCTGTTGCCATCATTATTATTATTGTAGCAAGAAAGGAATCTCTAGTCATTTTCATTGTGTGAACCTTCTATTCAGATAATTTAGCCTATAGAGCTGTATGAATGGATGCAGAGGTGCTATTAGTATCATGTGCTACCAGATACATTATTATAGATATTTATATTGTTGAGATGATTATAATGTATCTATCTACCTACCAAGGTATAAAAAAAGGAAAATAAATCTTGGAACGAAAAAAAGAAAGATTTTTATAAACCTCCAGGGACCACTTGTAGACCGTGTAATGTCTTTTTAAGATTCTTCACATCCTTGAACCTTTTTTGAACTCTTTTAAGCTCAACCTTTTATTTCTATTCTGGTCTGTTCTCCTCATCTTATAGTATCTTTAGAGGGGGAGCAAGAAGAAAAGCAGATGAACATTTTATTTTCTTCACTCTTTTCATTCGATTCCAAGAGCGATATAAACTCTTGCTTCTGTGTGTTTGTGCAGGCAGCCAGGCAGCAAAGCAGAAGAGGAAATTTAGACACACACAACTTAAGTATACCAGATTAGCAGTATATTGTGAAGGCAAACTGATTGTGAGCATGGATTTTCACCTCTTGTACCAGCGGAAAGGTATTTTGTTAAAATACGTTTTCTATAGTATTTGAGCCAGAGGTCTGAGATAAAGTCAGTTAGCAGCTTGCTGTTGCGTTACGTAAAAAAATCAGTTAAATATTTATGTGTTTCACAATTTTTTAAGCGGAAGAGTGCGTATTCCTGGAATCTGTGTTCTTAGACTCTCCACTTGTATGTTTTTAAGAAAGAGAGAGATGTATGCAGAGGATAATACGAAATACGAATGAGGACATTAGCAAAAATACAACCGTTAAGAAAAATGTGCAGTCTCATTTGGTCTTTCCACTCCTTTTCCCCGTACAATATGCATTAAGCAAGGTAATTTAAAAGGATGACATGTTGTATATAATAGAAATATTCATGTGATACCATCATATTCATAGTGCGCAGTTCCTTCACCCAACTTTAGTGCTCTTTTTACCCTCCAGTTTTCTAATATTAGTATATATTACACTAAATGAGTAAAAAACCAACAAAAATTAAGCGTTATACTAATTTCCAAGAAGCAAAAAATTCTTGTACTAATGCATGGTGTAAATAATATAAACACTGCAAGGGTGTATCATAAAGTATGGATGAACATTTTAGTTGGAGAAAGTGGGAGTTCGCGTTCAGAGCATAACAACAGCGGCACACAGGATGCACCTACAGACTTTATACATATTTTTTACAACACGAGCACTTAAGCAATTACTATCTTTTCTCTTTTGCTAGTGATGATGATGGTATGAATCTGGGCGAGGAAAGGAAACAGCTGCCAGTGGCAGGCTTATAAAGTAAAAACTTTCAACACGCTTAAAACGTTATGATGTTTGTTGGAGTACAAAAGACACTTTCTCTCGCCCACAACACACGCATCCCGCTATTTTTGTTACTTTACACTGAATATATTCATAGTACGTAGAAGTTGCACATATACTTAAGGAAGATTCTTTAAATATTAGCTTTTAAAACCCAAGTAATGCATACATATACATATGCGATTATTTATGAGTAAAACGGAAGTATAACCTTTTCCTTATTTTTTTGGCGGTAGTACAGGGGCAATGGGTTTTGATATGCGACCTATATTTAGCAGTAAAATGGTCTTAACACATTATTGCGCAACATCATTTAATGCTTTTTTCTTCTACAATTCAAGAAACAAAGAAGAAGAAAATATTACTCGAGGAAGTTTGTGCGTTTTTGTGTTGTTGTGCTGAAAAGAGGGTGGTGGTGGTGGGCTTTTAAGGGAATACACGTGGACAGCCACAAGAAAAAAAAATTATTGCGTGTAAACTAACAATTTTTCCATGATTATCTAGCAAGCTGAATAAAGTAGACAGTAGTACAAGGAAAACCAGCAGAAAAAATGTGTATAAATGATCCAACGTACAATTATGAAAGTGCTTCTTTGCATTCTAATGAATATAGCCCTCCAGGTGAACCCACAAACAAACACAAAAACAAGAAAGGCTTTCCCTGTTCGAGAGTACATTAAAGATATTATAGTTATAGATTGTGTGGGAAGGGACACAAAATAAGGGGAATGGAGGTACAGAATATATATTTTATCGAAAAGAAAGTGTAATAACATAAGAGCCAACAGATGAGTGTGTTGGGATATGGTACGAAGTTGGCATAAAATGTTCACCACACACACATCCATGCTTTAAAACGAAAAGTTTTTTTCCTTCGTAGTAATCCTTTTGGTTAAACATTGATTGATGGGACTTGTTCACGCTTTTTGCAAAATTATTTGCATTAGAGCACTTTTACTTTGACTACACTTCTCAATCAAACTAAAAGTTACCCCTGAGGACGCTTTTCGTAACAACCACAAACTCTGCTGAGAAATGCATCACATTTAGAAAATGAATTAAGAACAGGATACATTTATTACAGTACATACATTACGTGATATAAAAGTATGTATTTTTGGATACTCAAGTGGAAAAACTGAACAATACTTTGGTACAATATATAATAAAACATGTGTGTAATTTTGAAATAGAACGGAGCAAATCACAATTTGATTTGCTTTCCGCTTCCTACTTTTTTCGTGACAAAATACAGACATTTGGAAGCAATTTGTAAATTAAAAGATGTATAGTAAAAGTTATGCATGCGCATGGAGTAAGTTGGGTGATGTTTTTGCGTACGTAAATACGTAGTTAGATAAGAAGTAATTTTATTATAAAAGAACGAAATGGAATAAAAATACTCAAAAATAGTATAAAATTGTGTATAAATAAAGAACCTACGTCACTTTTACCATCTCCAATAATCTTTCATTTTACTTATTTTGATTAGCCCAAAGAAACCACAACCGAATCTAAAGCCCAAAGAATCCGAATCATGTAAGGTATATTAATCCGTGGAAATGGTATATTACACTACATATATGCAAATTATAGGGTTTGATAAGATCGAATGTAACAATAAGGCTTTACTAGAGCTTTACATGAAGTCAGTCAGTATGCAGACGACAAGAACTGAACAAGTTTGTACAAATTCGTGCATAGGTATACGTATGATTGTATGACATGCTTTAAAATGTCACAATTAAAACGTGCAATCATTATTAATATTTTACTTGTTCTTTTTTCAGACCGGAAGACTAACGCAATTACAAGTTGATGTGTAACCCATTATATTGTATGTTAAATTTTGCAACAGTTATTTTGCAATAAAAGAAAAGCAAAATATTTCACAACACTTATAATTTTACCCCCATTCCGTTCATTTTTCGTGGTTTATGGCAAGTATGTTCAACTGAGAGAAAACAGACGATTAAATATCATAGTAAGCATTGATAGAAGCCTACAATACATACTTATTACTTATTACTCAAGCTCAATGTCTTATTTTAGACACTAAATATCTTTCTATATCATTTTTAAAAAGGTAGTGGGCGTACATCAATCACTCAGCCATCAAATTCAAGCCATCACAATGATCTTCCTCTCAAAATTTAGCAAAAGTATACTATAAATTGGGTATCATGATAGTTATTTTTATGAGTGATGAGACTGGTTACATATAATATGCATATTTATTCCTAGTATTCCTGTGCTACACAGTAGCGTGCGTTTTTGTGTGTTCAATGCGCAATCAGAGTGTAACTTCCACCGCACAGGAAGTGAAAAGCTAACAATCCGTGTCGAAAATATTATTATTGCTAGGTCACAAAATTATGCAAATTTGAGATTTGTCAGCAGAATATAAAATGAACAAGTTGAGAGGGGAAGAGAGAGAGAGCGGAAGAGAGAAGTATAAAGGAATAATAAAATGAATGACGGACTACTACTGCTTTGCTTGTTGTATCAAGTTAAGCATTAATTAGATGTCACCGTAACATGTGTAGCAGTAGTTAGTTCACAAGAGCAGAGAACAGGAAGTTCTGAGAGCTACATAGATGAATATATAATAATATTATGTATTTATAACTTTAAGTATTACGTTAATGTCGGCACGGGCTTTGCCTCTAGCCCCTTACTTTCTCTAGTACTCTTTATTCCTGGCTTGATGATGCATAGGGAATTGATGTGAATTAAAAAAAAAGTTGGAAGAGTGTGTATGTGTGTGTGTGTAGATATATATGTAGATGTACATATAAGCAGCAAAGAGAAAATCTTATGCATGCATGCGAAAACGAAAATTGGTATATTATGGTAGTGTTGTAAGGCTCTAGATTTCCCAGTGGGATAAGAATGAATACCTAATAGGGTATGTATCACAAGCACAAAAACTATTACTACTTTTGTGAAGCATTTACTATATGGCATCAGCTACTAAACTAGACACGTAGAAAATGTTAGAAAAATTGAAATTTGTAAAAGTTAGCAAAGAACATACAGAGGTCGACATTTTCCACTCAGTACAGAGAGTGTGGATTCCACACGGTGGAATGAGTATATATGTATGTGTGTGTGTGTGTGTGTGTGCGTTTTTGCACAAAATATATATGAAGATAGTTAAACCTACTGACAAAATTTCAAGAGACTGGAGGACTCTTACTCTTTTGCTACTCAAGTAATATTACAAAACTTCAAAGAGAAAAATATTCTATTGAATTCTTTGAGATTTCTCACGATTTCATTTCACGTTGGATAAATCCTTTGAGAGGAAGAGAGACAAGGTAAAAAAGAGGAACTTGGCTATTTTTTTCTGGTAAAAAAGCAAGATGGTGAAAGTTCTTTTTTATCACATTTTTTATATTCATTTTGCATCCTGTGTGTGTGTGTGGTAGTAGTATTTAACTTGCTTGGATTACATTGGATTACTTATATGCTTGAATTGGGGTGTTTTAGGATAACATTTGAAATACAAACAAACTGTTAATTACGTAGAATGTCTTTTGATCTTTCAGGTGATTTGAAATTTGAACGACAACTCGAGAGTTGAGAGACTAATGTCATTCAAAATACAACATTTGTGAGGCTGTATATCTTAATAATTTGCAGTTAAAAAGTTCACCGGATGTTGAATAAATGATTCAGAGAGAAACGCGTCCCCTTTCAGATTCCCATAAGCCCATCATCCTATATAGTTCCTAATAACAGGCATACCTATGCAAGTACATAACTACATAAGACAATATGTACCTACAAGCTAAAAGTTTATACTACTGTCGGCTTCTTTGTTCATGTATTTGGTTTATCTGGGAAGGAGACAATATCCCAGAAAATGGTATGCAAACGCACATGTTCCTTTAGCTCCTTCGCTCTCATGTGTTCCTCCGTCTTTGTCTGTCATGAACATAAAACGTGCACTGCCCTTAATATAAAATTCTAAACAAGGACAGTGAACCTAGAAATGTCATGCAACTTTAATTTTAAATTGCAATTCAATACAATACATTCTTTGTTCCACTGCATTCAAAGACATTGTTATATCAAGAGCATATTATATAATCCCTATATATATATATACACGTGTATGAACATTGCACTGGAATTGAACACAAAAGTTATAGAGGCATTATATAATCCAGAGTTATTGTTCCAAGAAAGTCTCCCACGTACTTGTATAATATGCTATTTTATGTACAACAATAACCAAATAAATAGGTCATTTTGAGGGCGGGCCAAATTTAAAAAAAAGTNTGCTATTTTATGTACAACAATAACCAAATAAATAGGTCATTTTGAGGGCGGGCCAAATTTAAAAAAAAGTTCATGTTACATGGCTTGTTTTTGTATAGAAAAGTTCAACTTTGATAGCAAGCTCATCTATAGTATGGGTGCACTGCAGTGAAAGTTTGCATTAGCAAGACAATGTCCTGTACAAAAAGCGGTTGTTGGTTGACCTGGAATTTCTGCCTCGTGCTTTGCTAGTAGATAGAAAGTATTTACTTTATGTATACCTAAACGTGATGTAAAAGTTTATGGAATGTGCATATCCGGGAATCCGGGTGAGTAGTACACCGGATCTTTCACCAAACCACACATTTGCGTTATATAGGTCAATCTACACAAGAACATCAAGATGTTACCCATATTTCTGCGGTGTTCTTAAGTATTCTTTCCTGCTGGAGTGTGTCTTGAAAGGGTTTAAGTTTATAGAAAGACGTGCTTCAGCCGGCGAAGGAAGTTTAGTCATCAATACCCGTAATTTATTTATTTATCTATCAAAATGTAAAACCAGGACTGAGGCAATATGGACTTGATTGAACCTTTGCAATCGAGAGACCGTCATTTGCCATATCCTTCCTCTTTTCCATTTACCATATCCATCCATACATAATTAAGCAAAATATGGTTTGGATTTGGGAAATTCGGGAAAGAGAAATTATAAACGAGGCATGAATACATATTACTAGACACACTGGATAAATTCGTAGACAGAAAAACTAAGCCACGTCAAGTCTAAAGAACTCGATAGTTTCGAAGATTTATTTTTCCCTCCAGAAACACATAGTAAACCAGAATATAAGCGGAAAATACTCAAAACCAAAACATTTTTGGCTTTTATAATTATTTTATCCTTCTTTAGCTCTCTCTTTCTATTATGTACATAATGATATGCTGTATATAGGTATGTGTAATATTTTATTTCCCATTTACCCATTTTCATTTTTATTCCCCAATGCACCATATAAACAGATACTTATTCAAATTCAAACGGTTATACAAGTTAGCCTGGTTTTTAGCCACCACATTTGATTCACTTTTTTTTTTTGAGAATCCAACATGTCAAGAAAGGGCTATTCCTCATTCCTCACAATAATAATACTAATCACTGGCTTGAAGGCTGTTGCTGCTACTATGATGGTAGGATATGATGTCGTTGCTGGGATGAACAAAAGCGCTTTTTGTTCTCTACACATTACTACATGTGATGTTATGCGTGTTGTGCTAGCTTTACGTTGCTGTGTGTGCTTCAGTCACTCACTGTCACTTACTCTCGCTGCTCCTCCCGAAAAGTAAATAAGTCTCACGGGTATATAATATATAGAACATGTGTGTATGCTCATGAATGAGTCAAACTCTGCGAAGGATGTAGATGTGTAGCACTAGCACTACACAATATTGGGATTGAAGAGTGGCAATGATAATAATAACAATATTCCATGTCGCTTTCAAATAGGTTTACTATTGTTTGGGGACACACATATATATAATATATAAAGTATATGTCCTATAATATTATATATAAATATGCTCATCCTTTGGGTGTAATATGAATAGTAATTATTGTTATGTTTATGACTGCCATATAGTGTATAGTGAATAGTGTCTGCTGTTATTGTAGCTTTTAAAACGCATCTGCTTTCTAGCCCTCCAACTCTTATAGTCCCTGTTCATCTCACTACTCTCTAAATCTGCCCTGCCTACCCAAAGGAACACAAAGAGCCAAGTTGGTATCATTTCGCTAACAAGGCAGAACTGTGACAAATTTGGCGAAGAAAATGAGAGGCCCTAAAGACAGTTATTGTATAGTTATCTTTTTGCAGCAGTGTATTGTAATGTCATCATCACATCACTATATACGCACTCGTAATTTTGGCATATTTACAAAAATGGGTTTTATATGTGTGTATTATATGAATAGTTAGTAGCCTGTAGTATTTTAATATTTACTTCCAGGCTGATATATGTATTTGCCCGAAAAATGAGTGAGAGGACATATGTGTGTGTATCTATCTCCCTTGTCAGTTCTTTAAATATAGCAACTTCCGGATGGATGTTGAATCCCCGATGATGATGATGACGTCCTCCATGTCACATGCATAATATTATGTATTATAATATGTTAGTATGCTAGCTGAATGCCCTGAGCATTTAGCAATTGGGGAAACTGTTCCACTACACATTATTATATACGTATTATTTTACAATAGGGCCAACGTGGTGTTTTTTACGTATTTCATATTATTGTATACATATAATGTTCAGTTCTTTTTATATGACAGTAAATATTTCAAGTATTACCCAGTAGCCGAGGTCACATGCTAAAAATTAGAGTGGGACTAGTAATAATAAAACTTAATAATTTTGTATTAAGTAAGCATCAGAAAGTAAGCAAATAAGATTTAATGAACTGGGAATGTTTGCAGAGAGCTACTAGATCAGAATACTGATGATGACATAAAAGATTTCTCATAAAAGCAAACGTGACGGTGGAGGAAAAGGAGAAAAGAAGAGGACACGCTAGGATTACGTGCTTAAAAAAGAATTGCCACTTGGAGGAATACTATTATATATGCTATTATTATACAACATCATCCTGTCGAGTCGAGAGGGCCTTTGGTTGTATAGGGCATGGTGGTATTTTGCTCTGATCCGTCATCAGATTTGAATGTCTTTCTTGAATAAAGGAAATGGAAAATAGTAGATGAAGTTTACTTACTCACACACTCATATTTTCTCTATCTTCGTAATACGACTTTCCCATGAACAGTTGCTGCTTCAATTCCCAATGCAGAGCAAATAGGGTGTAAAAAATACAGGGAAAATGCTTTTAAAGGTAAAATGTCTAATTTACCTATGAATAACCAGCACTACCCTTTCAACAAAGTTGTAGAAACATAATATTATAACAACTGGGGTTTCTCGAGATTTTTCATGTTTACCAGCTGCTAAAATGTACTATTTAGATGAACAAATAATTTAATGACATTATTTATTTCACGAGTAGTTTTGATTGGATAAAAATGATCTTGTTAAAGTCACTTAAAAAGATCAAATGATTTAAATACACATAAAATACCTATAAAG
>JAITYZ010001768.1:0-11611 GCA_027744595.1 Paronellides praefectus | reverse complement strand
ACACTCACAACGCACCTGAGACTTTTTCCTGGGATAAAAATAAAATTAATCATAAAAAGGTATATATACACACCGTGTGTGTTGTCTGTAGGATCATCTCATTTTGTCTTGCTCAAATAAGATATTGATGAAACTCACGTGCCTGTCCCAACTAATTTCCTTTACTAAACTTTGTCACACACACATACTAAAAATATACATATACGTAGTTGTAAACATATTTAATCAATCACACAAATCTAATTATACTGGTAAAACGTATAGGGTTTCATATAAAAACAATAAAAAGAAAAAATGTTTTCTCATAAAGTTCAATAGTGTAACATGCATAAGGTAAGTGTATTTTTGAAGACAGCTTATTTTCTCTTTTAACTACTTTTGTGTGACTGCTCGACTCTTATAATATATATTTCATGAATAGAAGGAAATGTTTTTCGTTGACTTTCCCTGGAATGATATCAAAAAGTTGTTCCATACTTTTGCAATATATCCCGTATCTAATCTGATTAGAGTTTGCCCATTTTTCCACTCCATGACAGTAATCGTTCACTCTGCTTGATGTATTTAAGTCCATTAGGAAGTGTAAGGGAGTCGACTTTACCGTCCTACTTACATCCCAGAACAGGGGTAATCTCCAAAAACTTGCTATTACACACATGGAGAAAAGCCGACACCATCATCGGAGGTGAGGTAATGTTGTAGAACACATAATAATATTGGGTACAAGCATGTGTATAAATATATGTATACTTATAATATACATATCGCATGCACAATACTTATCTCGGAATTCCTTTCGGTTTTTTGTACATTTGTGAATTTTCATTTACCAAAAACGAAGAAGAAAAAACCTGTTTGTTTGCCAACAGCTAGCCAGCATGACTTTTTTCCCCATTTCTCGTGTTACCGCCACCACTATCCTGTTCTTTTTTCCTAAATGTGTTCGTGACAGACACAAATTAAACTTTCTCATTCAGATTTTCACTTAACTTCCATTTATGGCGTATGAACATATGCAATAAATACAAAAATACATGCTATTCACAACTACTACTACTTTTTATATTCCACGACGAGAAGAGAGGCGAAACTTAAATACATTTAAACGCTAACTTTCATTTGACTTCTTTTTAAGTGAAAAAAGCGCGCTGCTCCTCCTCCTGTATAGTATTTAGTTTCCCATCCAGCAGGAAAGATTGTTCTTGAAAGCAAGGGACGCTTTCCAATTGTCTCCAAGGAGGCTTTTCTTTTCATCAAATATACAGAGAACGAGTGACTTGGCTCGCAAATGGGGTGATGGTACATGGCGGTGATATATGTATATCCATTTTATACTACATTCGCTCCCTAAACCACATTCATTTATCTAATATAGTATAATATAGTATAATATACATACATAATGAAGTACAATGTAAATGGTATATTGTTATCAAATAAATTTACATTAGAGTGCAGTCAATAGGGAATTGTGAATATAATGATATACAGTGACTCTTGCAATAAAAATTAAGCCCAATTAGGAGAAAAAAAGACACAAACTTGTCGTGAATCTCATAAATTACATCAACTTTTTTTATTGGTTTTTGTAACAAAAAATATTTGCCTAAAAATTCTGCACAGCTAATATTGCAATAATGAATTTGAATTTATAACGGGATTAATAGTTTGTGAGTAATGGTGATGGGAGGAAAACCAACATTTACCTTGGAGGAATAATTTTGTTAATGTAAATAGTTTTGTCCTGAAAGTATGATGACTAGATTGCCTAGAATGTCTTCTCATTTTCAATCCATTAATAATATTATAATACTGCCACCCTCGATAACATATACCTTTCATAAATGTAGACTATTTGGTGATACTTTTGCTTAAAAATATATATGTTATGATTGTTTATAAAAGGGGTGTGTGCGTATATATTAGTACATAGTATATAATTGGGGCAAAAGAATTCACTCCTGAGACACGTGGCGATGGCGATAGTATCTACCATTTAATTTTTTAGCAACTTTATTTTTACTACTGTTCCAGACAGTTGAATATCAAAGATACCAGTTTTTTGTTCTGCATGAGTGCGGAACCCTACAGATGGATATTTTCTGCTGCAAACGACTCGTGATTATTTACGTATGATGAACTGTACCTCCCCATCGTCAAAGAATAAGAGTATGAAAATGTGTCTGCCTGTCCACTTATGACGATCGTAGTGACTAAACAATAGTACATGTGAAGGCTTCTCTCAATTTTATTCTCTCTTCCATGCAGATAGTAGTATAAAATACTTGGAATTCCTGTCATGCCTTCTCTGTCTGGTGCCAAAATTCTTCCATTTTCAGTTTGTGTCGTTTGGTAGGGACATGCATTACGAGATGAAGAAAAGAAAAACTTGGGAGGAGGATGTTGTTGATGATGATGACGATATGAGTATGCTGATAATGTGTGGATGGTATATATATATATACCTATTTCATTATGACTATGTAGCTATACTATATATGAAATCAGCAAGTCAGCAGAAATGGTCGCAAAGTGAATAGATATTATTATTTCGAGAAGAGTGCCCAGCAAAAAGACCACCGCCGACACCGAGGTGCAAGTAATGCAGTGCATTTGAAATGCCTCACATTCACATTTCCTCCTACGTTGTATATATACAGTATAGCATCGTAAATTGAAGGAAACAGGGAATAAGGGGATCCGGAAGAAAATTCTCTTGGAATGAATGTGTGTAGCCTCAATAAAAATAAGAATGAAAAGGGGAGAGTCGGAGTGCAACCGAGGAAAGTTACAAGCGAGAGAAATACAGCCTCTTCATACTTCGTCTCCTCTTATGAAAGTATGCATTCATTCACATGTTTTCATATTTGACTAGAGATATATTCACAAAATTGTGTATATACATATTTGCCCACTTATCTATATGTGGTTACACTACTAAAACTCCAAAAAGATTCAGGAGGGAAAGAAACAAGTGCTAGCAGTAATGGTGCAGCAGAACTATTACTACACACCACTATATATGGCCTTATATTCTAATAATGCAGTACGCCAAACTGAATGGCAACTGTAGAGGTAAAAAGAAGAAGGAAGTAAATGAAAACACTTTCACTATTATCATTATATGGTAGAATGATATTTTGTACATACATATATAGTGGTGAATGGTGATGATGATGTCTTAGCTTCTGTAGTTGTTGTAGGAGCACACACACAACTTTCCCACTACTCTTATACTTTTTTTAGATCTTTGCATCGTTGCACAAAACAAAAACTGATGCACGACGCTCGTTCTTTCGTCGGTTACTCTACCATACCAAAAAAAAAGAATAAGAAGGGCATCCCATCATCTCTCTCGCGTTTTCCTTTTACCATTTTTCCAACTGTCGCCAGTTGGATTCTTGGAAGAAGCGGAGCGAAAATGTTCACTTTTCGACGACGTGCAAGACTATGACGATCAGGATATGATTATTATGATATCTCCTCCTCATAATAATCGTTATCGTATATATAAAAAGGTCTCGTAGTAATAATAAGTTGGGTTCATATAGGGCAAAAAACACACACTGGATGAAAACTGGATCCAGTGTGTGTGTGTGTGTGCACGGCATCATGGTGCGTGTTCCTTTTATCTTCACGTGTAGATAAAAAAAATAGGCTCAAACTTCATCTCTACCATATAAATACATATATATTTTTAATCCAACTCATCTTTGGAAGATAGCGTATGATATGTATAAGATTTTGTTACAATGAAACGTGAAATACCGTTTTATAGTGGCAGTGTATGCAAATCATTGCAACATCTCCACAAGAAATGAGTTGAACAAGTATAACCTTCGCCATATATCTGTTTTATAGTGGCAATGTATGCAAATCATTGCAACATCTCCACAAGAAATGAGTTGAACAAGTATAACCTTCGCCATATAACACCGGTCACGACTCGTGACTTTCGTGTTATTTGCATTTAGCCTTTACACTACTTTGCGTAATTTAAAAAAAGAGGATAGTTTATATGACTTTTTGTGGAAAGAATTGTTTTCTTCATTCCTTGGGATATACGTATATACCTAAGATACTTTTTCTTTCTACCTAAACTGCCAACAAAGTAACGCTACATGATTTTACACCGTGTCAGCCATATTACATATATACCCACACTGAGATAATAATAAAATGAATAATGACATACATACCTACATATTACTATATTACTTTCCCATACCTACATATATTACAAAAAAAAGTGATAGTCATTATTCCAGAGAAGTGACTGTTCCTTTTGTTTAACGAGTTTCCTTATTCTACCAATCAAATGAAGTTAAAACCAGTTTGTGGCTTAGTAAAAAAATTTTTTACAAGAAAAGTTTAAAACTAAAACTTAAGCCTGCATATTACACAGAATATTCTATTAGTAGTATACCTATAGATAAAGTTACCTGTTTTAGTATCATGGACTGCCTAATATGCTACAAGGTAGAAATTGCAGCACACATTCCTGGTGCCCTGCTTCTGACTAAAGCCATTTCTGACTAACGTAATATATTTCATGAGAAAGTGTTTGTCCCTACTGTCTGTGGATGATAAATGTCGTCAACTTAAGTACTACAGAAGAAAAAAGTAAAGTCACACAGCAAATAAGCTACATATACGTACATATACAAATATATACAAAAAAAATTTAAAACTAAATATACAACTATATATAACATTATACTGCAGCATGAAACGACTTTTTGCTTACCTAGCGTGAACTGCGAGTAGACTTTTTGGGTTTTAAGGTAAAAACCAGCAGAGAGTGGACAAGTTTTATTTTAAACGATGAGTTGGTTTGGTTAAGAAAGTAAAAGAGAAAGTGATGATGAAGTTGGCTGATGTGGTGTTGTTCTATATTACACACTATACTACCAACACCACCACACACACCACTTCAATGCTGCTTTTATCCTGGAATGAAGTGTAGTAGTGAATTTTTTTTGTCTATATTCTCTCTTGACTTTGGTTTGTTCAACTTTCTTGCTAAAAAAAGAAGAGGATGCTACAACACGCTGTTGTTGATGGTGTGCGTTTGGTACTATCCACTTCTGACCAACGTATTCGTTTTGACACTGCACAACTTTTGTCTTTCTTGCGACTACTTTCACTTATTCTCTCTTCTTGTTCTCTATCTGATACAATATACACTTATACAAGAAGGGCTAGTTTTTTGTTACTTTATACTACCTTTTCGTTTTAAAGATCCTTCTCACGTAATCCAACTTTGGATAACAATCTGTATCCGACAGTATATCACAACACAAGAGGTCCAATGTCCACACACACACAGCAGAGAGAAAAATGTGAACTGTTGACTCGACTCTGGTGGATTTGTTGTCGTTGTTTTGCTGCTAAAAAATTTTATATGGGCAAAAAACTTCTTTTTTGTCTGTTTTGTCTTTTAACAACAGAAAAGAACATACGTTCAAAAAGTCCAGATTACTACTCCAGAGTACCCTCAATGTGAGAAAAAGTCGTGAGCGAGAGAACAGAAAAAAAGAAGAAAGTTGCAGTATTCCTCGTGGGCATATTACCGGTGTATCGTGTTGATGAGGATGATGATGACTCTATGTAAGTATTTATATTATATGATGTTCATTATAGATGTTCATTATATGACGAATAGTAGCGTAAACTTTCAGGGGATACTCTTGTGAATAAAAAAAATTGTCTCACTTTTTCATAAGATGATTGTTCCCGATAAATACATATTATGCAATTATACATACAATATACAGTATATAAATGCAATATACAAAGTAATTGTTGGTAAAAGAACCAGTGAAATTAATGTACACTCACGTCCACATGTCCTCTTTTTCACAACGCACCAGATGAGTTGAGGGAGAGAATACTTGGAAAAAAAATTGTAGTAGCAACTATTACCCTGTAGGTACGTCGTGTGTGTTACAATAAAAGTATGTGTGTACCTAAAATAGAAGTATCTTCATTCGAAAGTGAATTGCAAGAGGAGAGGGAGTATGTATTTATATTATATGATGTTCATTATATGACGAATAGTAGCGTAAACTTTCAGGGGATACTCTTGTGAATAAAAAAATTGTCTCACTTTTTCATAAGATGATTGTTCCCAATAAATACATATTATGCAATTATACATACAATATACAGTATATAAATGCAATATACAAAGTAATTATTGGTAAAAGAACCAGTGAAATTAATGTACACTCACGTCCACATGCCCTTTTTTAACAACGCACCAGATGAGTTGGGAGAGAATACTTGGGGAAAAAAATTGTAGTAGCAACTTATTACCCTGTAGGTACGTCGTGTGTGTTACAATAAAAGTATGTGTGTACCTAAAATAGAAGTATCTTCATTCGAAAGTGAATTGCAAGAGGAGAGGGAGACAGACAGGCAGGAAAAGAGTAAGTTTAAGTGAAAGCTTCAGGTTATAAAAAATTGGGATCGTTGATGGATTCCAACCCACTTGAACAAGGGCTTACACTAATCGCACAATAGCCCTCAACTCGCAACTCAACTTTCATATAATGCTACAAAACATTAGACTTCATATATGCCGCAATGTTTTATGGATAATAGAACAAACGTAATAATAAGTATATATACACACAATGGAAAAGTTGGTGGGATTGGACAATGGAGGACAAGTAGAAAAATGATGTCAGTTGAAAAAAAAGTTATAAAAGATTGAAGAAAATGTTGCCTTGTTATAAGAAAATGTTCTTCTCTCCTCCTTTAATCGTCTCTTCTCTCCGTCTCTTATCCTTTGGAACAACAACAAAAGGAAAATTCTCTTTCTCTCACTGTCACCCAAAAAATATTATTATATTGCAACGCGGTAAAACAAGAAAAAAACGGTAGTATATATAGAGATTGCGAGCAAAAAAGGATGAAAAACGTCTGCTGATGTGTTGGCCCCGACAGAAAGAAAAGAGTACATGTACCTCGTGAACGCTGACAACACACTGCTCTTTTCCGATCCGTGACTTCTCCGTTTTGCCTCCTCTCAAGACCAAGCCACCGGGTTCAAGATAAACAAGCTAGCTAGATTTACGTTTGGTGATGCTGCTGCTCCTGCTGTGGTGCTGGATGGATAGATCTTCCAGAAACAGAGTTTTTTCCCGGAGCATCCTCTTTAACATACCATATTATACTATGCCATTGTCATCATCAGCAACATCCATGCCATCACTGTTGTTTTCAATCTAAAAAAAATCTAGCCAGCAACAAAGCAAGTGAAATGCCTTGTTGTAAAGGAGTAACTAAAATGAAAAGACAAGAAAGAAATGCTATATAGGAGAAATTCAAACAACTCAGAATGTGTATAGCGTATACTATTAGTAGTACAGCTTTGAGAGTAGTAGTAGCCTAATACAATGGGAGCATTGCCTTGATAAAAAGAACATGAGCCGACTTTATAGAAGCTCCCAACATCTTCCATTCTCTTATTTTCTCTCTGACACTGCTGCTGCTGCTGCTCCAGCACTTCCTCCTCTTCTGTTAGTCAATTTGATCTTACATATTATAAAAGAGTAGTCCCATCATACAAATAAGCATGTTATGGATGTACTTATTGGTTGATATACATATATCCCTCGTTATGTATATGTGTGCTTTTGTCCCTTGTGCGCTTTCCTTGCTTTCTCCTCTCCTGCTGAAGAAAATCATGTGCATGCATGAAACACACATACATTTATAGGAGGGATGTTAGAAAAGAGAAGAGGCATTGAAGGATCACACTCGAAACCTCCAGCTCCCAGTACGACGACATGGGGTAAAATGCTGTGTATGATGATGGTGCTGTCGGTTAATACATATATATACCTAGGAATATATATTTCTTCATTTTGTAAATACACCAATATATAATATGCATAATACTACACGCAGATATATACATACATGTTTGTATGTAATACGCTTCTTTCTTAGATGATATTATGCAGCATAAAATAGTCTACGAGGACAAAAAGCAAAGGGAGAATGAGCTGTGAGCCTGTCTGCTGCTGGAAGCTCAATTTCTTTTTCTGTCTCTCAGGACATAAGCCTGCTGATGATTGTGCTACAACAAAAGTAAGTACACTTGCTGTTATGTGTATTTTATGCACAAACATTTGAGTTTTGTAAGAGTGTAATTTGACGGTAGACTGGAGTGTATTATAAAAATGTGATGTTCATATAAGACTTGGACTTTTAATTAAATAGGCCAATGCAATGCCACGGAATCATGTAGCATGTAAGCAAATTGAGCTGGTAACAAAAAACAGCAAAGCAAAAAAAATGGATGCATTTTTTGAATAGAGAAAGAGAACATTGGTGAAAACAATGCAGTCTAGAGTAGAAACACGTTGGGTTTAGTAATAAGTTGAATGATTATCTATATTTGTATGAACCTTTCCGTGCATATTTATGGTGTGGAATGGTGGAAAGATGCGTTCAGTCCTCATCAAGACTACTACTGCTACTTCATTTCAATGACTGATTTTATGGCTCAGTGAATATAAAGAGAAGTTTACAAGTCTTTTCATTTCCGTTGAAAAACTTTCACCTGCTCCCCTTCTTTTGCATCATAGTCAGTAACAAGAAAAACAAGCTGGCACAACGTTACATGTGCGGCAACCTATGTACTGTTTTTCACAACAACAGGGAGAAATATTTCCTTTCCCCCACCTCTTGTGCTGTTTTTAAGCAGAATTTCTATCATTTCATCAAGATTTTATAGCACGTTTTGTGGCAACTGCTGCAAGCACATGCATCCCACATAAGATCCAAACTCCAAACATTTAATTTAAACGCGGTCTGTCTGTCTGTCTAATAGAAATTGGATTTTTACGGATTTTTATAATGTAGTAAGATTTGCACAAAATTTTCAGCTGCGTAATATTTAGCTCTCTTTTTATCGGACACGTTCTGGTTTACTCTCACACCTCTAACACATACATCACTTTCAGTAAAACATCATCAACCATATATTTACCAGTCATCGTCAGACGTGCGGAGGAGAAGATATGGTATGATAGGTGCACAGAGATAGGTAATAGGGTTGAAATTTTAAAGGATTTTTTATGTGTGTATTTCCATGTATTTCCTTCTGGACAGATAAAAAAATATGGCGCATTGCTTTTGTATAGAAAGTATGCTTAGATTGGCATAAATGATCATTTAACGTTGAAATGTTGAAAATTCGTCCGTGAATTCGGTTTCAGGGAACACCACTTTATTCAACGTCTCCCTCTCAAGTACAAAACGAAACCGGTACAGTACACATTCGAAACAATCATATACTTATACCAGTAGATTATAATAATAATAATTTAGGAAGTTATAATGAAAAACTATTGCATTAGTCTCACACATTCGTGTTGCGTCGTTGTTTTGTAGTAATTGTAAACTTAAGAAATGAGAAAGTACAATAAATGAATACACAAGCGTGTATATAAGATATACACGTCAAAAGTCCGACTTTTTTACAAATACACGGGGAAATGATTATATAATAATTATTAACTAAATTGTAAACAGATCACAAATGTTGAACTTTGTATATTTTAGGGTAACGTTAACGTACGCACTTGGAAACACTTTGTTTTTACCCATTTCAAAGTTGTGTGCCTAGCTGTGCAGATCATATTATTTTTTTAAAGTATCATATCGATATACGATACCATTTTTTTGTCGTAAATTTGGTGACTCGTTTTCTTATAACATGTGAGAAGTATTAACCTAATATTTTTCATTGATTTTCATTGTTTTGTACATTTCATAAGTAATGAATAAAATTATCGATAATCATGTAACTAGATTAATCCCACTTCCTGACGGTTTGAAGTCAATATCCTGCTCAGCGCAAAAGTCTTTAGTAATGCGGGAGACAATTCAGTAACTTGCAGATTTCACAGTCACCAAATCCAGCATAAAAAATGACTAACAAAGTTACCAGAATGGCAAAATATCCTGCAGGCATAAAATACATAAAATTAGCATACCTGTTACATTCTCCAATTTAATGTAAATTCAATAATAATCATACATAAATGCATCAACAGTAATTAATCAACTTTTAAGAATCATCAACATCACTCGTTAAATAAGTTCAAAATGTTTTCGCTTATATGCCACTTGCTATTAGTTGATTAGTTACTGTTGATGTATTTCTATTATGTATGACTCGATAAGTTAAAATTAATTAAGGAGACAAACCTGCCAGGCATATCACAACTTCTAGCCATTTCCTGTGAAGATTTAATAAATAAAAAATATATAAGAACCAATAATAATGTTTAGTTTTTTTTTCACAAATGCAATAAGTAATGGATTCACCACGTACCTGTACGTAGAATATTTTCCAAAAGCGATATAGGGCATGAAAGCATGTGACAGTAAAAATCCGGCACAAAAGCCAACAATATGTGCGAAATTGTCGACCCACGGTAAAAATCCTATCAAAAACAAGATCGTCAAAACCAGTAGCATTTTCCCTAGCGCCTGCCACGGTCTCCTTAACATTCCCCACATGTGAAGAAGTTCCACCAGCAAACAAGCCATAAGGCCGTATTGTCCACCCCCTGGACCAACCTGAATGAATACCAAACAAAAATCCCATTATGGAGTAAAAAGATAAAAAACTATTTTATAGCTTTCCACGAAATGAAAAAAAAATGAGCTTACCTCAGCGCGATGTGGTTCTAGGAGCACAGAAGCCAAGTTTCCCGCAATCCCAGAACCCAAATAAATAATTGCGACACGCAAAGGACCAGCCAGTTTTTCTAGATCTCGCAGAATAAACCAATGAAGTGTTAAAGTAATCATAATGTGACCCAGCCCAGCATGTAAGAAGAGTGATGAGATCAACCGATAAACTTGGTCAGGTTGCTCTTCAGCAATGAAAGGAAACATCCCACAAACATCCTGTCCAGAGATACAACGTAAAAAATGTATTTTTTAAAACACTATTTCTTCATATTTTAAAAACACAGAAAGGTCAATGAGATGTGTGCTGTTAGAAAAAGAGCCGATACCTGTACGGAAAATTTGCATAGATTATTAATAGAAATGCAAATCAGCCACCATACGTTTAAAAAATTAAAAACGCTTCTGATAGAATGTCATTTTGTTTGTACCATATGCTCCGCAGTCTTGTCTTTGGTCGTCATTCCTGTAATTCCTCGTGTTTTGCGACATATAGGCCATTTTGTGATATCATCAGGCCACTCATATGGTGCAACTGAGGCTGGTGCTTCACAGAATCTTTTGAAAAGATAAATTGATGTCAATTTGACATTTTTGATATATTATTGATTGATAGATATTATTAAAAGAGCATATTTTTTTTAAATGGACATACTTTGGATCCAGTCCGCATACAGAACCGGATATTCGACCACCTGGACCTTCTTCTCTCGTCCATTTCTTCCACGTAGAAAGTAGCCCCTGTGGAATGACAGATTTACAAATTTGTTTTACGATATATAAAATAAAAAAATATAAACAAACTCAAACCAAATAAATTAAAATCAACATACAAACAAAAAATTAACAAAATCGTCGGTCTGCGATGTAAAACGATTATCTGTATATGTAATTG
>JAITYZ010001767.1:0-12059 GCA_027744595.1 Paronellides praefectus | reverse complement strand
TTAAATTAAATATAATTAAAATAAAGTAAAACTCTTTTTTCTCTGAAATTAGGAATCCCAGGAATCGACGGTAATTAATTAAATTAAATTATTTATTACCTAAATTAAATTTGATGCAATAAAATAAAGTACAACTCTTTTTTCTTTCCCGTCCCAGGCATCCCAGGAATGGATGGTATTTAGTTTAATTTTTTTAAACTATTTTTTAATTTAACTATAATTAAAATAAAGTACAACCCCTTTTTCTCTTAAACTAGGTCGAGCTGGTACACCAGGTGTTAACGGGAGTAATGGTGAGTAAAAAAATGATCTTATCTTGAGATTTAAATATGAATATGATTGCGTATGATTATATTTTTGTTAGCACGGATGCATATATTCAGCAGTAATTAATATAAACATAATCATCACTGATTTTTAAAAGAATTTTTTAGTATTAATTTATATGATTACAATTAAACACATGGAGCGTTGAGGTATCATTTGCATTTTGTTCAGAGACCATAAGGGTTACCTTTGTATTTGTGTACGCGGAGCGTGGGCGTACGATTATGAAGATGACCAAAACGTCAGGTAGATACTTGGTAACGTGGTAATTTCTTCAGGGGGAATGGCCACCTTTTCTTGGCAAACACAGCTCAGAAGAGATGTTGGATGGACAGATGCAATCTCTCTGGGAAGATTATGTATTTTGTGAAAAAAAGAAAGCTCTGACATTTTTCAAGTGTAGGAAACTTTCTTTTTTTCTTTGACAGAGACGTAATTCAAAACTTGTAAACTATCACAAACAAACAGCTGTCATACGTATAAACTGTTCCCCTTTTTAAAAAATAACTTTTGTTTTCTACCCCGAAGCATTTTTGTATCAATATTCTTATAACAAAACAGTATTATAATTACTTGTATTTACTATTGCAAAAATTCATCTTCCAAAAACAAGAAATACTACGCTTAAAACTGGAAGAAAAGTTGAATGCAAAATGAGTGAAATATGGTTTAAATGAAATGTGGTTAATTTTTTTATCCTTCTGTTCCTTTTTATATGTCCACAAAGTTGTATTTTTGTGTTATGCCAGTATATAAAGTGGAACGGCCAAGACCCTGCTTATTTTGCTTTCTTTACGCAGCAAAAGTTGAAAAATATATAGTGTGTAAAGTGCGAAGCACACGAGAAAATCCCAAGTTGATGAATGATCCTCCACTTGTACCAGTCAACTTTTCCCATTTTTTATCTATGATGTTGGAGGGTATTGTGAAACCTCCTTTCTTATGTCTACTATTCACTTTTTGTCTACCTTTGTTTTTTATAGGTATCCCCGGTTCAGTTGGGGCCCAGGGCACAAGTGGACTACAAGGTCCAAGAGGTTTGTCGCTCATTTTACCAATTTTTCTTTCCAATTTTTTCAGTTTCAGCTTTATTTTTTTTGTTGGGTTGCCTGCATCAGACATTACATCACACAACTCAATTGATGGGTTTTGTTTTATATATGTATATAACACTCTATTAACAATGCTCGACACAGCTATTAACTAACCATAATATTCAGGATATAAGATAGTATCGGTTTTAGAGTAGAAAGAAGACGTTGATGTGTATTTACACATTACCCTCTGTTGTGTGAAAGGAAAAAAAATGGTGAAAATAGAAATCCATAATGGGTCTACCCACTTTACTGCATAAATGACAGCGGACTCTACAAAGTGCTTCAAAATGTTTTTAAAATTGTCTGAAACTGAGTTTTCCCACCTCCCATTTTCTTGAAATTCAAATTATGATATAGCTATACTCTGATAATGATGAGGAGGAAAAGTGGAAGAATGAAAATGAGCTCAGTAAACATGACCAAAATAATTATTTTGTTGTTTGTACAGGATTCTGTGTCCTTTTCATTATAATCCCACCACCACCACCACCATATTTATAAGCCGTAAAGTGAAATGGCAGTTTTGACAGGGGAAGGCAAACTTTGGGAAAAATATTATTAGAAAGAATCGTGTTTTGGCATGATGATGAAGTTATCTTATTTTCACATCTCAACATTCTCAACACCAAAAGATCAAAAGCAACATAAATATTTTTATGGGCAAATAATAATTTTCGTGATAGGAGAATTGTGTTCAAGCGGAAAGAAAGTAATTTCACATCTCAACACCAAAAGATCAAAAGCAACATAAATATTTTTATGGGCAAATAATAATTTTCGTGATAGGAGAATTGTGTTCAAGCGGAAAGAAAGTAAATTATATTTTGTGTTTGTGTTGAAGGTTGTTTGATTTCATAAGCTCATAAAAGCTTTTATTACCATTTTACAAGGGAAATGTTGAGAGGAAAAGCATATTATATAGTAATTCTGGACAAAAAGCACATGGCCTTTTCACCACCTCTCTCATGAGAGTCTTCATTGCAGAATCAGATATGGGACATAACAATGATTTATGATGACACGAGTACAATGGAGGAACCAGTTTCTACCGAGAATAAAACAGAAAGGCAATAAGTGGTAAAACTGCTTCATACTTGTATCTTTTTTTATCATCCCCATCTAAATTACTAAAGAACAATAATGGTATAATATAGCCACAATAGAGAAAGCGTGCTTTCGAATTGAATTCGAAATTAAGCGAATTGTCTACTCATATTCCCTTGTTAACTCATCGTAATATCAGCACAGATAATAATCATAAATAATGGTTTTGCTGCGGAAACTGTAATTTGAAAGCTAGTAAACAACAAAACAAACATTGTATATAGTGTACTATAATTAATAATGAGTAAGATAATAGGTAGATATCAAATTGTTAATCATCTTGTAAGATGAGTAAGTAGAACAAAGTAGAGAGTGAAATGAAATACTGATGCAGCCTGCAACCAAAATAATGCACGAAAAATTCTTTGCTTGATTATTTTAATGAAATCTGATCCATTTATTTTTTGAAATGGTGTATTGACCTGAATAATGAAATAAAATAGGTTTACCTGGCCCAAGAGGTGGATCAGGTTCTGCTGGAAGGGATGGCACCCCTGGAATACCTGGAATTCAAGCATGGGCTTACGGGAATAATACAAAGCAGCTCCTCATCCCACCATCCATCTTAGGTAAATAATTGTGCAAATGCATTTTGTCTCATACAACAACACACCCAAATACTTTACAAATGCCCAAAAAAGTTCATTACTAACTATAATCTGCTTTTCATTATTGTTCATTTAAAACAGGTTCAGACATTGCTGTCAAACCCCTGGTTGTTCATGAAGGAGAAAACGTGCGACTTTGGTGTTCTGCATCGGGAGTTCCTCGACCTGTAATAAAGTGGAAGCAAAAGGAAGGAGGTGTCATTCCACTTGGATCATGGAAAAGTAAGTTATTATTGAAATAAATATGTCTATCAAACCATAACGAATACAACAAACCCAAACATGACCAACTCATTTTTCTTGTAAAATGTCTACTACACATTGTATACCTTACCTATATCTTGTGCCCAAATTAAATCAACGCACTGGGTTATAAGAATTGGGGCAAATTCAAAACACTTTTGTGTATTTTGTGTAATTGAATAATTCAATTAATATATCTACAAAGATACCTATAAACTCTTTTACTTGGCACACATACAGACGTACATTATTAGACCTGCACTTCAACTTTTACACAATTTGTAGAGAATTCCTTTCTATATTTATAAATACTCATTCATACATGTTTTCTATTCCTTATATTGATGAGCCAACTTGTTCATAAAAAACTGCTCAATTCCTGCAAATAAGTGTTGGACTAGATTTCTCCAGACACCATAATATTATATTTTCACTCTTAATTTTTTGCAACAATTATTATTCGACATGAGTGAGAGGACAAGGGTAGTTACATAAAGTAAAGGAGAAAACAAGCTATGAAGTTGTCAAGTTTCATTGTACATGCTGCATGAATTGCATGAGATGCTGTGTGTACAAGAATTTTGTCCTGTTTCAGGTTCGCGCTCAGTCATAAAATAAAATGGAATGGGAATGTCATGTTCTCTTGATTAGTCAACGCCCCGCGACTACTTTTATTACACAAGCAAAAATCCTTCCTTCGTTCACAGAAAAGGAAGGACAACAGAGAAACATATACATAGGTATATGAACCGGAATCAACGTTTTCTACAAGTGTGTAAACTGATGGATTCGGGTTATATAGGTATGAGATGATTGACAACGTTTTGAGTTGGCCCTCCATCAACGCATCCAATTTTATTGCCATTTCACTTTGTTAGTATGTATGAGGGCACGTGAAGGGCATAAGAGTAGTAATAATTGGGGACTCAGTTTTTACGATTCCATATGAGACATATATTTTTGTAATGTGTCTGTGTGTATATATACCATGCGCAATTTTTTAATACAATAGACACGTACTTATAACAGCTTCCGCAGCAAAGGAGTCACAGACACTTTTTCCTCTTTTGTTTTTTTTAAAGAATTTACTTGATCATAACTCCATATCCAATTCATCTAATTCCATCCCGAGAAAAAAACTAGTGAGATTTTCTGAAGGAATCGTACAACAGTAGGGTTTCATTATTTCTAGTTTTACTCCTCGACTTGTTCTACTGTATATAATCTTGATACCATTGATTCAGATTCGTACAAAAGACTTTATGAAACCAATCTTTTTTGTTGTGTGTCTATACTACTTGAACTATGCTTGCATTATAGTAGTCAGTTTTTCCCTCTTCCTTTTTTGTCTCAATTCCCTCAGGATACAAAACGTACATGGATATATAGCAGAAGAAAGTTGAGATCGAGTCTCCCTACATCTCTATTATATCCTTTAGCTTTCCCTCCTCCTTGTCTATACCATCAACAATGGATCCTCTGTGTATAAAAGCTGAAAAAGAGATGCTCATCTCTTGGATCATCAGGAAAGTGTCTTGTTCGCATAGATCATACACATTTATTCTCTCTCTCTGAAGAAGAATTTCCCGGAAAATAGAATGTGCAACACACTTGGGTCTTTTTCCCGTACGAGAGATCATTTAATTTTTTCCCCTTTGGTTTTATCTCGCTGTCGGATTGAAGATTGTCATTTAGTAGCGTTCTTTTGCGTACTATGAACACACAGTTTTTTCATAAGCTTGCTGTAATATGTAGCTATATATGTGTGATGGAAAAATCTCGACTGTAATATGAAGCTTCACACAAAAGCATCTCACAAGAGATTGGCATCTTGGAGGATGTTTGTGGTAGTAGGTGATAACTTGTTTTGTTGGAATTCCCTACAATTTTATTTCAAGTATTTGATTTCCGTCGTGATATCAAAAAGGGAAAGTGATCCATGTTCGTATTTTCCTTTTGGTTGTTTTTCTCTAAGGAAAATGCAAGATAAAAACTTTATCCAGAGAACCAACTCAGAAAATAGCTCCTCTATTTCTTTTATTTAGTCCATGCAACTATTTTTTTTCTATTTTTATTCTACCAGTAGCTATTTATAACCCGACACTAATAACTAATAACAAAAAAACTACATGGCTACATGTTTATTGTAAAGATACGTGTTCCTACATTTTGCAACTTTTTCTCTGGGAGTTGAGGGGGTCGTTAAAATAAAATTAGCATTTCTTGCAAAAGTCAGGTTTAGTTGGTCCGTTTTGTGTACTATAGGCTCTGTTCACTAGACACACAATAAAGCCATCAGTTTTTCACAATAGGAATATTACTATTTGACATTAGTAAAACTAGAAAGTAGAAAGGAAATGAGAGTAATAATTTCGACACATTTTGTTTACGGTTCACTTGATTCATCCAATCATTGAAATGAAAAATGGAAATGAATTCGCAAACTACAAAACGACGAGCATTAATATATATTTATCAAAAGTGTATAGTAAATTTCTACCATACATAATGTGTCATCATCATTGCATTGTAGATGTATGTTTTTAATCCAAGTAGAAGAAAATGAAAGCATCAAATTTAGACAACCGTGACAAGTCACCACTCACCACCCCCACCACCGGCAGTCATCATCGTTTCATCATATTTAAATGTTCATATACAATATGTATATTTATATACAATTATGTACCAATCCTTTTCCTGTTTTCTCCGTTGGAAGCATCATTCACCTTTTGAATCATCACCAGTCCCTTTTGTGTGTCATGACTTTACATACTTCCTTTCCTTCTCGCTCTGCTTGTTTGTATACTGAGCACGTTTTTATTACCACTCTATGTCGTTTCCGTCTTTTTCCCACCTATTTTCCAACTTTCTCGTTTTTTATATCTGAATAGAACCAGAACCGCTCGCAGGTTCTTGTCATCTCTCCAGTATGTTTTTCATCATCATAATAATATAATGTCGTATTATATCCACGTATATATATAAACTCACAAAGCTGAAAATCCAGTTCAGTGACAGGAGTGTAGTGGTCGTATTATTATTACACTTACGAGGTTTTGAGTAGAATACAAACAGATGGAAAAATGGATTGAGCACTAAGGGACTAGAGAGAGAGAGAGAAACAGAAGCAGATGAACACAGAGGGAGAGAGAGGAAGACATGGCTATCAAATCATACTCGTGTCCAGCATTCAAGAAAGGTGATGCTTTTGGCGGACAAAGTATATAAAGCTCGCAGGATTTTTTCCCCTCAAAGTTAAAGAGGATAACGAAGTAAAAGAAGCAAAACGATAGATGACCCACCACCGCGTACAAAAAAAAACAGTGTATGCTTTTCTAGACCGGAGGGATGCCATATGTTCATTTCCTAGAAGTAATAGAGCAATGTTCTATAGGGAACACAAAGAACCATAATAATAGAAGTAGTTTATATATATATATATAAATTACTCTAGCTTTGGAAAATATATAAATGGGCAAAGTATACATAGAGACTCTTTGATTAAAACCTGCGGAAGTTAAGGTGGTCTCTGGACCTCAGGACGATGATTAGGTAGAAAGCCCGTTTATGAGCTTCAATCCAATCGGGATATATAAAGACAGACAGACGAAGCAACCTATTACGCGATAAAACTAATGATTGTTAATAATAATGTGGGATTATAATACCTGGTTTGTTTGTGAGTATGCTTGCGTTTGCAACAACCTTGCATATTATTTTCAGACTGAATCAAAATCTCGAAAAAAAGAGATGGTATGCCTACGGTTACAGCTTTTCAAACTGGCTTCCATGTTTCCTTCCATCATTTTCTACTTTCTACAGTAATCCTGTTTTTGATAATCATGATTTCACCACTGAAACTAACCAAAACAGATTCTGGAAACCAAATTGTTAACAGAGAGATTCCTAAAAAAATGTGAATGGACAGCAGAGGACAATATAATAATCTAGCCGAAGGAAAGAAGAAAAGGGGATGGAAAGGAAAAGTGATGTTGACAAGGATCTAATCAATAGAAAAGATGTATTAATCCGATATACGAATTATACGATAGACTTTCACTTTAACATTCCCGTAACATCTTTGTATTGTTTCCTCTTGGCTAATTTGTCGCATTGCCAAACTTGTATGGGAAAATTGAGAGGGACGTACTGACTTTATTATGAGCTCCAATTCACTGAAGCATGCCCTATTCACTCGGTTTCATGTGGTGTTGCTGTAGACTCTCAGCAAGAAACCAACAAACATTCTCCAGAATTTAATAACAAAACAATTTGAAATTCATGACGATACGGCTAATTAAATTATAAGGTTCTCACTTTGTAGTAGTCATTTGTTGGTTTCGTTTTATTGAACTTGATACATCCCACGCGTCTTATTGTTATTGTTATTATTATTATTATTATATCTTTGAAATTATTTTGTTTGTTTCAGCTTCCGCTGTGGACGGACCAGTTCTCAATCTTACGAGAATCAACAGAGATCACATGGCGGAATACGTTTGCATTGCTGACAATGGAGTTTCTCCACACAAAACACGGTCATTTATCGTCGAAGTCCATTGTAAGTTTACTGCCTTTTCTCATTTTTATCATCGTTTGAGCCAGTTTTCAAATAATACAAAGTTTGAGAAAGCGAAGATGCCTTAAAAATTGCTTCAAAAATGCAGACTCGACACGTTTCAAACCCATTTTGAATTCCATAAAACTGGCCAGCGTAGTAATAATTTTTACTCATTAAAGAGGTAAATCCTGTCCGAATGAAGCTTTACACTATATGATGGCAAGACCTGACACAAATTATACCATAAAAGGCTTACTAAACCAATATCATTATTATTGGCTACATTAAAGAAGAGATAAATTCTCAGTGATCTCTCTCTCTGTAGTCTTTTGAAGAGAGCTTCTTTCACCTCACCTATGGTTTCAATCTCGTGTCAGAATCATGAGTAGCTTCTCTCTTCTTTATGTGAATTGTGGATCTTTACAGATTCAGAAAGTAGTCTACGTGGTTGGCTTATTATAATAGCAGAAACCCATTCATTTCAACAGCATCCCCATCATCATCCAAGCTAATAATATGATCTTTCAAACAACTACAAAAAAACCAACTAGATTTCTTTTTCCCTCTCATACACATGGTTATATCCCTCTTCATAGAATGCCATGTTCACTTTCGCCACGACACACACACACACCCACACATATAAAGTCCACCTTTAAGTGCAAAAAGTAGGAAAAGAAGAGAAAAACACTCTTGGCTGAATCCGGATGTATATAAACCATGTCATTAAATAAGTCAATCCATAAAACATGAAGTTAGGAAGGAAGCTTTTATATGGACATTATACAAAAATGCCATTTCTACGAGAGCTTACTCGCACTACCACTGTTACACCTTATTTTGCTTTCACAGCCAAAACCGCTCCCTCGTCGTCGTGATTCGTATTTTTTTGTCTGTGTTGCTTGATACCTACTTGATCCTTGTAGTTCATACCTGATCGGCTTTAGCCCATGTGTATATATATATTGTAGGTAGAGGAAGAAGAGCGCGAGTTAACATTGCATATCATATAATAAACATACTAATACACATGGTGGTAGGATGTGGACTCCACACACAAGGTATTTGAGGGGAAAGCTATAAACGGAGTGTTGCTGAAGGGCTTTAGCACACGACAAAAAGGGAGCTCCGTTTCAGAAATCTCCAACAATCTCAAGGGAATCCTTTCTCTTAAAACCAACAAAAAATTGAGGTTGTGTTGTGGCGTCGGCTAGAGAAAGCATAAAGGTAAAAAGAAAGTGACAGTGCCAGGAAAACATTTCTTTTTGTGAAAATCATTTCATATTTTTTTTTGTAATATCACACATGCATGCGTCACACTTGATTGCTTCATAGTACACTGCGATGATAATGTCAACTAAATAGGGACTTGAGTGAATTTCTCAGTGATTCAACGGACTTTATAGGCCATGAATGAAAAAGTTGTACAATGTTTCCAACTCTGAAACAGCCTGACGGGTAATATATATTTGTCTAATTAAAGGAATAAAGGTAAAGTATTTCTGTTCACCCATAAATTGCGAATACAAGTTGCAGTACCAGTTTTTAATTCTTTGTTATATGCCGCTTCTACTATTGTGTAGTTTGCTCTTGATTTGTAAGCCAACTAGGTACATTTATTTATAGAATGCAATAAAATCTTTTGAGCTTTTGGCACATGCAAAATGGGTAAACATTTTTTAACCTAATTATTTGAACAACATGAAAGCATGCTTGAAAACTTGACACAGGTGCTGTCAATTAATGTGGCAAGAAAACAATTTTGGAACAAATCATGAATATATTTATTATGTTTCTGTTGTCATTGTTAGACTGGCAGTGACCGCGACTACATTGTTGTCACAAAGAAATACACAAATAAAGTTGCCATGCATTAAAACGTGCATTCAAAATAGCTTGCAACGTCTGCTTTCATCTTATATTCTTTTGTCAATGTAATATATACAAATTACATAATAAGATAAATGTGCATTCTTTCTTTTGACTTCTTGAGTACTTGAAATGCGGGTGTATAAATATAAATTGCCCTAAAGATATAAATACCTTGGTACATAAAGTGGAAAGGAGAACACAATGACAAATGCAGACCAAAATTACGGGGAACAAAAAACAGATTGCTTGTTTGAAAGGAACATTTATAAACAAGTGGCTCTGTTGATAATAAGCAAATGTACATATCTACTAAGAGATATGAGGCCTATTTGTATGAAAAGTTTAATGACACGTATGCATGCCTCTTCTGAAAGAATGAAAATAGAATAATAATATGTGTTTCCTTCTTTACCAACTTAAACAGTACTAATATTTTAGTAATGGTAGCACAGATAGGAAATTTATTTTCTCAGCACCGAATAACAAGCCAAGTTTAATGAGCCAATATAAAGTTTTCTTTGAAAGTAGTAGTAATTTTGAGTAAACTTGTTACAAGTTACTACTTTTCTCCACTCTATTTATTTCTTCCACAAGAAAATCATGTTACCCTTCTTGGGTCGGGTGCTCGGGTGGATCTATCATGGCAAGAAAGAAAGAAAAATATATATATAAGGTCCACAATAATAACATCATCCCACCAAAACGCGCTTCCACACAGTAAATGCCAAGAGTGAAGAGAAAAGACATTAATATTAATTATTACAAACGAGGAAAGGAATATAATGAATAAAGTCTTTTCAAGATTAAAATTAATTAGTTGAACTAGTGAAATAAAACAAAAAGTGTGTAGGCAAATGGTAAGTAAAGTAACATTAGTTTATGGTATGTACATAGCAAAAGCACAGGACCAAACTAACTTGTTGGATGGACCATTAAGAAACATGAACTCCAGATTGCGGAGAATTCCATTTTGGACCCTACTTGAACACATTCACATAATAATATAGCAATAATGTTATAAGCATGTGGTTGCAGTTTTGCAGGTCCTGGGGAAAAATAAAAAAATCCTTCTTACAATGAAAAGGAACAAGGTTTAAAAGTTACAAGAAGAAGCCAGAAGGTAATGTTGGGTGAAAAAGATAGGAATGAAGACGTGAAAGGACAATGAATGTACATGGATGTCACATACAGGCATAAATAAACGGTTTTTCTCATTCCATGTTACTATTATTATTAGAAAACATGTGTGTACGGTACATTTTTAGCACTACCGCTACCACACAGGTATGTAATTGAGAACACACGCACATAAAAGCCAGATAAATATATACCATATGCATAGCTGTATGAGTATCATTTTTGCCGTTATTACTGAAAGGTTATATTCATTGTTTCCCTTTCTTCCGTTTACGGTATGTACCTACCTTCTCCTTTCTAACATATTACAATAACTTTCTCCATTTGCAGGGAAGATCTTTTGTCTTCATGTGATATATATACACACACACACTTATTAATGGTGTGTGTGGCATGTCGTGTGTATAGTATGTAATGTAGGTGTATGTGAAACAGCACCACTGAGCTCGTATTTAAGTCGCGTGCCTAGAGTAATTGTACTTTTATTCTCATGAAGAAAAAAACACATTCCCCATCTGTCTGGTTGGCTTGTTCACATTTAATAGTTTAAACGTAACATGTTTTCTATTTGTAGCGCTATATGCTGGTGCATGAAGCGTACACTGGTAATAAAAGGAAGAAGAACAAGCAATCATTTAATTTTGTAATAATTATAACAAACGTGATGATGCATTCACGTTTTGGCCTTTGTGCAAGTTTCTACCCCACACATACATACATACTTTCCCTCTCATGCACACAGCAATCTCATACGTGCAAGTATGCAGCAAAAGTGTAGTAGAGAGAAATCATGCTGGCATGAAAGACATACGTGTACTTTTAAGGGGAAATGGAGAAAGTTTAGCAATTCATTTGATTTTTGTGTTTCCTCCATTTCATTCTCTCTGGTGTAGTAGTTGTAGTAGTCCTCACTTTGAATCTAATTTCAGTGGTGGAGAGACAAGGAGTTTGAGAGAAAAACGTGCGTACGTGCGGTGGTGACGGTGATGCTGCTGCTGCTGCTGCTGGTGATGATGATGATACCATTTGGCACTTTCACTTTGAGCCAAAACAACATGTTGGTTCCTTATACTAGTAGACAGTTTCATTTAAGCCTTTTTATATTAT
>JAITYZ010001766.1:0-11378 GCA_027744595.1 Paronellides praefectus | reverse complement strand
CAACAACAAAAAAAGAAAGAAAAGAAAACAAAGTTATGTAATTCTAATATATCCTCTCATCTTTCATTCATAAGTGTGTAATATGCATAGAGAGGGGAAAAAAATATCCTAGCTCAACTGTACATTATTATGATGGTAAAGAATCCAAAGAATTCACTGGGAATAATATGTTTTTTAACTGTATTTTCACGGAAATTTGCATGCATTTTTTTTATCCGAAGATGGACTCTCAGAGACCGGTCTTTGTATGCACAAATGTGCGTATTAAACATTTTTTCTTGTATTATGGCATGGCCTTGTAAAAAAACGAAAATAATAATACAGAGGGTTAAAAAAAGTCAGGTTAATAAGCAAAATAAATTGCCTCAAGAGCTTCTGTGTCTGAAAAATGTTGATTTTTTTCTGAAATAAAAAAAACTCAAATTTTCCATAATCCTCTTCACCCACTTGATTTTTTCCCTTTTGTGAATCTCTAATGAATAGGTATGAACAGTCAACTAGTAGTGGGCATTTTTGCTTGTTATAAAATTCATCAAAAGAGAAAAAGGTAGCAGACAGGACAATCAAATATACATCCTAATTCCTTATGGACCATGAATCAAATCCAAGAGAGATAATTCAAGCTCTCTGCAAGACAAAAAGAATGCTATCCGGTTCTTCTTTTTATAACCAACAACACACACCGCACATCTTTTTTTTATGTTACATTTTTTCTTATTACCAAGAAGTCTTTTTTTTATGAGAGGGGATGAGGATGACGATGATGTAGCAAATTATTCGGTTTAAATTGCAAGAAATAAATCAAATTTTGATAACCAATTTGAGCTACTTACCATATAATGCTTTACAACAATACAAAAAACAGTAAGCCTCATTTGCTATTCTTTCTTCTTCTTCTCTCCTCCACTAAATTGTACAACATCACACGTTAGCCTCTTACACACCACCACCTATTTTCCTATAAAACACGTTGCTCTTTCAATTCATTATTTTTTTGACAAGTGTGGGCTTGTTACTGATTCTGATTACCAGTCCATACACACTTGCTACAGCCACTACTACTGCCGTTAAAATTTTAACAAGAACACAATAACAGTCAATAAGGGGGAAAAGCTGTAGCAAAAGAGAGACAGTAGCAAAAATGCATTATAATTTTGTTGGTGTCGGCGGTGGTGGTGGTGTTACCACATTGTTTTCATATTCATTTATGAATTTCAGATGAATTTTTATGGGAGGGGGTGGATGGATGGACACTTGTCTGCTGCTGTGATACTGCTGCTTATATTGCTATATTATATGCTTTGCAAGTACCTAGTACCTAGTCGTGATGGGATTGCACGTGTAGTTGCTGTTATGTATCATTATATTATTTCTCCTACTCTTGTCATAAGTGGGAGTAGAACCAATTTTCATTGTAGAGAACAAGAAAAACCGTAAAATAAATTGGATGACAAAAAGTACAATATTATCACAATAATAATAATAAGGGCCTAGACCCATCAGGATAGGATGAGATGACTGTGCCAAAGCAGTAGCTGCGAGTTGAGTGCACTTTTTAAAAAAAGATGGCACATTCACATTTCCCAAAAATCTAACCACAACATCACATCAGAGAATAGAGCGGTACTAATAAAATGAGAACCACGACACATTCATCATTCCATATATTTTTTTATCTTGTTGAGACTTGAGGGTAGTGGTAGTAGTGGGTGGGTGGATGTTGATTGTGATTACTTACTATATGCAATATGGCCAATATATGCATAAAATCAGTGGTGGAAAAATAGCAAATAAGTGTGATTATGATTGGTGGTGGAATGAACAGTTACTTCATTTAAAAAATTTTACATCTCTTTTTATTTTGATTACTTTACTCATTACGTCGTAAAAGACTAAGGAGCATAGGTATGTATTTTTTTTCTTCTGAGTATGCAAAAAAAATAACAGGCCAGAAGAGACCGAATTTCGCATGTGATATTAGAGAACAAATCTAGCCCTCTTTTCTTATGCAAATTTTTAAATTGGGAGTTTTTGTGTCTGCAATTGCGGTTTCTTTTGGTTTCACCACCACACACACCAAAAACATTGTAAATACAAAGGAGAGAAAATACACATGTTTTTGTTTCTTTTGCTTATATATTTACGCTATATGTCAAACACAAAAAGTTCTATTATTATTTTCTCCCAAATCATAATGAAAATGCGGCGGTCCGCGGACTACTTTACTCATTACGTCGTAAAAGACTAAGGAGCATAGGTATGTATTTTTTCTTCTGAGTATGCAAAAAAATAACAGGCCAGAGAGACCGAATTTCGCATGTGATATTAGAGAACAAATCTAGCCCTCTTTTCTTATGCAAATTTTTAAATTGGGAGTTTTTGAGTCTACGATTGCGGTTTCTTTTGGTTTCACCACCACCACACACACCAAAAACATTGTAAATACAAAGGAGAGAAAATACACATGTTTTTGTTTCTCTTGCTTATATATTTACGCTATATGTCAAACACAAAAAGTTCTATTATTATTTTCTCCCAAATCATAATGAAAATGCGGCGGTCCGCGGACTCTGCGGTCTACTATTATCATCATCATCATCATATCATTGCGATTTTGATTGTTTACTCGGTGGATATTTTGTACAACGCCCGTTATTATTACCCATGTATGTTGACAATAATCAAAATCTTTTATGAGTATATTTTTTTGCATCTACATCGACATCGATTTTTTTACAAATGCGCACGTCATGGTCATGGACGCATGATAAAAGTGTCATCAAAATGTACGCAAAAAAATGTGTGCTTGCCAATAATACCGACATTGGCTTTTTACATAGAGGGTATCGTAATAAACGTATAATTTGCTTTTACGGTGGCATGTCAAGAAAAGGGTTGAGGAGCCTCATCATAAGCCATGTCATGAAAAACCACACAGCAAAGGAATCCGCAACGCAACCTCGATTTTTTAAGCAATAAAAGTGGAATAGGTCTACTAGCTGCTATGTCCAGTCCTTCACTTTGCATAAAGGAGAACGAGTTCCACTTTTTGGTATTTACTGATTGGCTTTAAAAAAAGTCAACATATTATTCAAAAAACATTTTTGTAAAAAATTAACTTAATGATATGATGATGATGTATTTTTTATGAGAATGGAATGGCAAATGGGATCCAATAATGATAATAAATATATTATGTATTATGGATGGAATGATGATGATACCGTAAAACAGAGTAACATTTCACGGGATTGAAATGGAACCGGAGGAGCTATACTTTTTATGAGTACACTTTTCTCTCTATACAAAAAAATNCTCTCTATACCAAAAAAATCGTATATCAATTCAAGTTCAATTTGTAATTTCCTGAATACATAATAATAATAATATATTCTATTAGAATCGGTTTACAACACAAGCTTATAAGAAAGACACAAAAAACCGTCACGGGACAAGAGAAACACACAACTCTCAAAGCACAGCGGTCAGTCTATCTATCCATCTCTACCTTTTTATTATTTATCACAATTACAATAGTACAGGTAGCTGTTATATAGTATGTGTGTGTAGTGATCTTGCACTTTATTTTATTGTGGTTTATTACGATGCATTGTTATTTTGTGTATATTTTTTACAATGTCATGTTCTTGATCGGTTGTTGCACTTTGCCTTTTTCAAAAGACCACTGTTGTTAGCCTTTTATGTACATTGATTTTTGCAAGTGATGAGGATGCCGCCGCTGCCGCCGACATTTGATTGTATAAAAAAATATACTCCTGCCTGCTTTTTCCTGCTACTGTTATCATCATTAATATAAGTACTTTTATATATTTAACTCTGAAAATGTTTTATGTTTTCATGTTCCTCATCCCTTCTACCTACACACATAAAAGTTTCAGTTGTTTTGTTATTATTATTATTATAGTATTATTGCTTTTAAAGATGATGATAAGCTTTTTATTTTGTACATGGCTATGTTGTAATAATAATAATACAAACGTTATATAACGTTAACATTATTACTTAACTTTCAAACTTAACTTTTTAAGTTTCAAAGTCAAACTGATAAGAGGAAGGCCAGCAAATGTACCGAAAAGCACAAAATTGCACTTTTCCTCTTCTTTTTTCCCTTTTCTGTTTGTACGCAGTATAATGTTTACATATCTCAAATCTTTTTTTTTCGTTCTCAGATAATTTGAGAACAATAAAAAATGCAATGCTCTCTGTTGTTTTCCTATATCATTTGCTCCGAGTTGAGATAAAAGAGTCCATGCAGATTGCTGATTGTGAGGAAAAAGGTGTGACAACAGTGGAGGTATAAAAAAGAAGCCAGGAAAAAATCATGGTATTTTATTTACTTTCTTCGAAGAAAAAAAAGAAGATAAAAAAACACAGCGGATAACCACTCTTCTTCTGCCGGTTTGGCGTGTATTTATATTTTTTATGCTGCGCTATATTATAACTTTAAAGAGAAGAATTATTGTATCGGAGTATCTTGTAGATTTAAAAAAAAGACGTACATAAAAGCGCAAACTTTTATTGCAGCTCAGCAAAGTAGTAAAGGTCCAGAGAGATGCTTGCTTGATATACAGCCAAAGAGGAAACTGTAAAAATGTAAATACCATTTTTATTGGTCAAATTAGGAGTCGTTTTCGTTCATTCAGAAGAGATAATGATGATGGTACCTCTCTCTCTCTGCAGAGATGAGAGATGCACTTGCTGGGCAATGACTTTTCCTTTTAAACTTGTTTTAAATTGTTGTCGTTGTTAGACGCGTCAGCACTTGCACACAGCTGACTGCAGCAGTTTGTTTAAGAGGCCATAACAGAAGATTATAATTGCTTTTCAGTCTTCTTCTTCTGCTGGTGCTGTTGAGCTAATGGTGGAAATAATTCAAAATTCAATTCAAGATTGATATATGTGCAAAGTATTCTTGGGTCTTTTCCTGGTTTCATCTGCACCGGGTAGATACAAAAAACACCTGGTCCAACTTCAACGAATTACACAAAAATCCACAAAAATTTGCATTTCAACCATCATAAAACTTAAAACCAATAAAATGTCATTTTAAAGCTGTTGTTTTCAAACCATTCGATTTTCTTGCTTTTTTTGTGAAAAAAACGAAAAGATTTTTTTTAAAGAGTTGAGTGTGATATCGCATTCGAATATTCGAAAACAAGAAGCGTTGCACAGATTTCCCATTAAAGCGCGTATTTTTACATTCGAACAAGAATTTGCAAAATGAGGAAATGCCATTGAAATAGCCGAAACGTTATCTCTAAACATTGTTTCAAGTCTCCAGGTTGAATTTAAAAAAAATACAGAGGAAAAAATCTTCGTAGGTTTACCTGTTTGCAAAAAAAAGTTTTCCACACTCTGGCGAGAATAATTATTTACTAGTTCTTGTTTCATTATTCAGCTAACGTAATGGACATCGACATTTTTGACATTTTTTTCTGCAATTTTTTACCCAAACACGCAAACTTTTTTTTAAAAGTATACAGGTGGTATTATTATATCTATTTATTTTGTACAAAGATTCTTACAGAGATTCTACGTAATTTTTTCTCTCATTTTATATACTTTACATACTTCTCCCATTTTTTTTGTGGCCATTTACCATTTAAAAAGAACAACAAAACTAACCACTATTTACATAAATATCCATTCAGCCAGGGTAATATAGTAACTCGCTCCGTGTGACTCGCAATTCGTCTTCTCATTCATTTTTATTACCTTGTGAATTGAACATTAAGGAAGTGATTATAGTTGGGTTTTTTGGTGCTCCTCTGTTGGGTTCTTCACTTCATATATTACAAGTCTGCAAGTTGTAAATTTTGCGCACACATATAGTTTACCAAGAGCATTTAGTAAAAGAGAGCGACTAAGTTTTTTTCCTCTTGTTTTTGTGGACCATTCCACAATAAAATTATAAAGTTTGTCGTTTTTATCTCAATTGTTGTCAGTTTTATGACAACAAATTTTACAACATCAACAACTGCCGATGAATTGGATGTGTTGAAGATATTGAGATTTTTTTCTGGTTACGTCTTAAGTTGTTTTTTGCCAAAATAAAAAAAAATTCAATGAATGGTAATGACTTTTGATTACGGTCGATAATAAATGACCTACCTACCGCAGCGCTTGAAGCAGCTCTCTGGGAGCAGCAGCGCAAGCGCAAAGTAAACAAAAAATCTTTTGTAATGCTTATGAGTGCACACACAAAAGACGACATGATTGATGCTAATATACTCAAATTACCTTTACTTCTTTATAGATAAATTAATACAGAGAAAAAAATTAGTAGTCTTGAGAAAAAGAGGAGCAGTTATATTTTGTCTAATAGGTTGATATTTAATGTTGCATGTTGTACATTGTAATTTCTCTTGTGATGTTTTTTTTCATTTACTAATCTTATAATTTAGCCAACTTATTAGCACTGACTGATGAGTGGAGAAGAGAGCTGCCGAAAGGTAAAAATGTAAACAAACTCAACTTGTGACTTGAGAGAAAAAAAAGAATTAGAAGAGAATAAATGAGTATGGAAATAAATGTGACAATTGCCCCTGGCATTGTACACTTGATTCTCATAAGGAAATTGAGTTCACTCGGATTTTTATGCGAAAAAAAGACGAAGAACATGAACAAGTATGAAATATGTGTGTACATTTCGTATGCCTCTAAATGACTACCAACATAAGCATTTTTCTGCTTGTGTACTTGAGTTGCTTGGAATTTGTTTGGTCTACCTGGTCTGGTCATTTTTTGATTGATACTCTATGGCAGTCGATAAATTGGTAGACTCAAATATGCTAAATTGGAAAATCATGTTTTTGCTTTTGTTTACCGTGCGCTTTATTAGTGATAAGTTTGCCGTTACAAGACACAGACAAACAAAAATGCTGAGACCCCACAACGGCTGCGGCTGCTGTAGTACATACCACCGCTTCAAAACAAAAAAAAGTGCCACTTGTCATCATATCATCCACATGTCCTTGAGTGGAGAGCACAGTATAAATGGCGGCTGGTCATTATGTCTCTGATGTGTGACACTGCAGTAGTAATAAATAATCATTTAATTGTATTATTCCTATCAAACCTGTTAAATAATTTACATGCGAATGAAGTTTATTTAGCTGAATAGTGATGAGAATTTGTCAACTTAAAATTAAAAAAACACCTCCGGTATGTTGTTGGTAGTGTTGTTGTTGGTAGTGCAGTAGCAGAAAATATGCAGACAGATCGGTTGGGGGTAAATTTATTGGCTTCCTGGCTAGTTCATCATCATCATTCAACGAAATAGACGTCGGAATACACATCAAAGGACAAATATATTATTATGCTTGTTTTCAAAATAAACCAATGCACTTTTATTTACGAAGAACGGTACAATAATAGAAGGACAGACAGACTACAACAATGGCCTCTTATGAACCTCTGTTTTTAAATTCATATTCTTCTCAAATATACCTACATGTTTTTATTGTTAAGTAAAACGGCGACTCATTTCTGAAAGAAACTTCAAAGTGAAGATATGTATATTGGATATATGAATATACTATGCCTATCTGGTGTTTTAGCAAATGGCTTTTTTATACCCTCTTCGTGTCATATCATATTCATTAAAAATTATCAGCAACGTCTTGTCAACTTTAATTAGAGCAAACTCCTAGTAGCGGAATACCTACATAATATATTTTTTTATCCGCCTTTTTCACTTGAACTTGTTAAAAAAAATAGTATGATAAAGATAATACATGATGAGCTTACTACAAGTGACAAGACATTTTCTGTGTAATATTTATTAATGCAGTTTGTCCTGCGGTCATTCATACATTCCTTCATTTTATTTTACCACAATCTCGGTCGAGAGAAAAAAATGTGTAGTAAGTGAAAACATTTGTAAAATAATAATATTATTAAAAAATGTAGCACTTGAATGAGAGTGTTCTAGTTTCCGTTTGGCAAGCACACTTTTAGGTAGAAAAAAAATTATGGCATCTCCTCATATTCGTCATATAAAACTTTAATAAAAATTCTGATTTCTCTAGCATCCCAACTATCAAATTGAGAGTCCCAATCAACATAACTAATACCTATATAGCTGGCTATAAACACTACCACCAACGCCATCATGTCACCTGATTTGCATATATTTGATAAGGATAATGATGAACTAGATCTTGAAAACAAGACAGCAGCTAGTCTTATCAATACTTTTACTTGTTATTGTCGCCGCGCTGAAAAGCCAGTCGCGCATTCCCTTGAAAAAAACCAGTGCAAGTTGATGAGCAACACGTAAAAAATGTGAATGAACATCATTAAATTTAGTAAACTTATCGAACACTGTTTTGCAAATCTAGTTTATTTTTTGTTTCTGCTTCGATTGCATGGCTCATGGTCTTGCGACTTGATACATGATGATGATGAGGGATACACGCTCATCAAAAATTAATAACAATCAGAGAGTGACTACACTCAATTGAAAGTGGACAGATGAGAACTTTTCCTTTAAGTAGTAAATATCAATTTTGCATTAATGTTACAAGTGCAATGTTATCTATTGACATGATTGTAAAACAAAATTGAGCATCTAAAAAGACAAGGGCTATCAAACAAAATTAGGCATTTTGATTTGAATATATTGGATGTACATTCATTCAAGTATAGTGGAAAAACGACAACAATTATTGCACTTGAATATGTAGGTATTCTGTTTTTGAGTAGATTCCATTACAATACTAGTTAGTGGTACTGTTATTATTACACTATTATCAACAACAAGACATATATTGTAGTAGTTTTTTTCAATGGGTTATTTTACTCTCCATCAGCTTGTTGAAGTTTTCATCTTGTCTACTTATACCACTTACTACTTTTGAATTTGCATTTTAAGTTTGCAATTTGCAGTCTTTTATTTATTGTTTGACCAGCTACTCTGCATAATTATGTATTGGATGGCATTGTTTTATGAGGGCACCGTCATCATTCACGTTCACGTCACTGGTGACTAGTTAAACTTGAGAGCATCCATCTTATAACAACAACAAGTGTATATAGTAGCTTATTGAGTTACCACTTGACTACCATTATGCACCAAAGTCACCACAAGTCAACGTCTCAGCTATAAAAGTGATCCAATATATTTAAACCGGCTACTTTATGGAATTACTAATACCGTTTGTCTGTCTATCTTTGAACCGAATTAAGTACGGTTGCTTGCATTACTTTTTTTTGGTACTTACTACGGTTTGCTAAATTGCACTTTACTTGGCTACTAATAGTAGCCTACTATGTATATTTACTCAATGTAATTTGACGAGCTAAAAATTGAGCCCATAAAAGCCACTTTTTTCTTATTGTCTAATGTCTACCTTATTCAAATTTCAAAATGATTTGCAATCATAATTCTCTATAATATTTATGGGCACGTAATGCATCAAGTAAAATGTTTGTGTGTTGTAGTAATTCCTGTTCTTTTTTATTCGGTGGCCTGCTTATTAGGTAGTACACAGTTTGTACTACACACTACTCTCTCAAGAGAAAAGTTTGATCTGAATTCTTCTCTAGACAGTTTGGGCAACCCAAGTCAAGTATTTAAGTAAAATTGGCCTGGCATGTGTATTATTTCAAAAAAAATTATTGGATTAGATTATTGGGCAACTCGACACAGCATTTATCAGCGTCAACAGATACAAAATGTGCAGTCAGTGAAGAAAAGTTTGTAGTTTACTAGTCAAAATATTTGCATTCATAACCCATTCATATGACGTAGGCCACCAATAATATATGATGATGATGATATGGGGCTTTAAAGTGGAATATAGGAAATAGGAACGCCCTCACCATCAAAATTCATGAAAAGTTGAACAATTTCAGTTTTTGAAAACATTGTCAGCATGATTTGAGCCCTTCTACACAGATTATGTCGAAGATGATGATGAAACAATCGAGAAACAAGTGAAAATTTTGATTCATACAAAAAAAAGTTAGCGAGGCAGGCAGGGCAGACGTGCTTGAAGATAGTTGATAGTTTGGTTCACACAGAATAGTTATAATTTAATTGACAGGGGATAACAAAGGTGATGTTTGACATGAGTGACCAGATGCATTCCTTGTATCAATGCAGCTTTTTCAAAGATAAGAAGAGCATTCAAAATGTACACGGTGCATTGACTCATCATCATTTTATTTTTTTGTTTTTTTATCATTCGTTTTCGTATAAAGAAAAAAAACATTGCAGCTTGAGTACCTACTCAAAATACTACGATGCAGCGTGAGTTGGTGTTTGACATTTTCGACAGGTGAAGTCACCACGATAATGCCTACATTACAAATCGCCAGACACTGACACTACTAACTGTTGACTTGATCTCATTTATAAAAGTCTGCACATAAACTTGACAATGGATTATATACTTTCTTATATGTGGAGCGTAAAAGAGTTAGAATTTACACCAGCCGGCCGGTGAACTGAACTGAGAGAATTGCGTTTGTTTAGTTTTTTGTTTAGATTATTTTTTCTTTAACATTCAACTGTCAATGACATTTTGCGTTTCATACCCTGTCAATTGTCATTGATGCGGATTTGATATAGCCACTTTCCTGTTCACCATAAGCTTTAACCAGAATTGTTGAGCTTGAAAACCTGAAATCAGGTAGATTCTTTTGTACAAGTTGGTGTGTTGTGGACATATTGCATTTATATCAAAAAATCAGAAGGAAAAAAACAACTGAGCGGCCCGGCATGGAGCAAAAGTCGTTTTTGTCATTGTCATTATCATCATCATGATTTTATTCCCAAAGAATACTATTTACTTCATGGGGATAATGGATAATGAGAGATGAGACCAGACAACAAGGCGGCATCCCCACCACCACCACCATTTTTTACTCATTTCAACCCATTCACTATTTATTTTTGATACTACTACTTCGTGTTTTTTTTCTATCTGCTAACCAGAGAGAAATAAAATGACTATGTTTTCGTCATGAAACTCTCCGTCAAGGGCTCATTATCTTATAGAGGTACATGCAGTAAAAGAATGTCTTTAACATAAAAAAAATACATTCCTCAGTAAACCGCCATATCGTCAACAAAAATCTTCGTCACCGCTCCCATTAATTCTCCTCTCCTTCCCTCTTTTTACTATTGACCATGTACAATCCCAATATATCTCTCTCTACCTACATCAAAAGAAGAAGAAAAGTCAGTTCTTTTAATCTTGTAAAAAAAATCTTGCTAAACCGGAGGAGCGGTAAGATGGTCGGTAGATGGATGCCTATGTCAAGCAAAGCAACGGCGGTACGGCGGTGCCAACTTTGTTTGCAAAAGGAAAAAAGGATAAACCTCGCAACAATCAGAGTTGGAATGACTT
>JAITYZ010001765.1:0-13472 GCA_027744595.1 Paronellides praefectus | reverse complement strand
AAAAATAGGAGGAACAAGGGCATTGCTCTTATATGCAATGCGGTAATAAATCTCATAAAAGTTTGTCATCTCCACCTTTCTTGATAATAAAAATAATAATATAGAAAAAATAAGGTGTGATTGTGGTGAAGCCTTAAAGAACATTTTTTGGGAGGTTTCTTCATGGCTTCATAAAAAAATGTCAAGTTTATTTGAATGAGACGAATGTAGATGGAAAAAGGTATATAAAAGCTAGAAACTGAAAACCACATCCCGTTTTTAACTAAACTGAAGACATTGACCAGAGAGAGCAGTCAGTAGCTCAGCGTTTTTGTAGTCAGTTTGGTAAAACATACAAAATACGTACATGGTGTCCAGCTAGGCCTGCTGAACAGACCGAAGGAGTTTTGATACCTCTGACTGACCACAGAGGCACGTATCACGTACGTCCTGTGTTGTGCACGCATCAAGCAAGCAGAAGTCGGACAAATGAGCTCATCAGGGGAAAAATTACCATCTTCTTCCCCAAGATACTTTTGCCTGCATACATACATGGCTATTATACTTTGTTTAGTTGTTATACAAAATACAATCGTCCACCTATTTTTACTATATCTCTTTGCCTCTTCTTCTTCGTCTTAAAAAAGGCAGTAATCCTTTTTAATGGACAATAGTACAGTTGCACGACTGACTGCTGCTGTTACTGCGGTAAAACTGGTAACAATTACGTGATCTCCTAGAAAAAGAGGATTATATATACTTTATTTACAATGTTCTTTGCTGCTGCTGACTTGACCAAAAAAATGTTTTGTTGTTCTGTGGTGGCTTTGTTAGCAGGCTTCGCTTCTTCCTCCTCTTCTTGTTAGTTAATTAGCCAAAAGTCAGTAATGCTCCACTGCTGTTGATACCTGCTTATATAATAATAATACTCATAATTAGCATACATTTTTTTTAGGAAAAATCAGGTCAATTGTAGAATGCAGCAGATAATGAAGGAGGAGGGCAATGAACGAAGACAAAAATCTATACTGCGGTATAACGCAGCATGCATAAAAGAAGAAGAAAAAAAAATTAAAGAAAATCCTAAAATTACCAGGTTTAAAAATAAAATCTTTAAACTATTTTAAATTTTAAGCGGTCGCTTTTAAAAAGTGAGAGATTTATTGTTATTGTGATTGAAATGGAGAAGGACGTTATAGGAAAGGGCTCCACTGGATAAGAAGAAGAAAAAAAGAGCCGACACAAAGAGAATAATAGACGAGAGCGATAATAATAAAAGGCGGATCATCATGATCATGGATGTACATCTACCTTGTAATTTGTAATTAACACGGATTTTATTTTTATTTCACGCTCCTCTGTTTTTGTAATGGCGTTTGTTCTATTGTCTGGAAGCTTGAAAGTGTCAGTGTCACTCAAAAAAAAAATCTATTATGATGATAGTCATTATATTGTGTAGCAGCCGCAATGACATGGAAAAAAAGCAGAATCATCCTGGAAGCAGCGATTAGCATTTTTTCGGATTTAAATTACACGTATTTTAAATAAACTTTAGTTGAAGGTGTGAAAAAAACTGTCTGGTATTTTACACAAGACATAATCAATGAATATTCATGTGTAAGCCTTTCCTCCTTTTTTTTCTGATTGTGTCACTGTAGAATAAAATATAATACTTTGTATAAAAAATTTCACGGGAATACGAGTTCGTCCTCCTTCCTTCCCCTTTTTGTTCGTCTAATTAGCACGGATTTTTTCGTTTTGGCACCCAGTCTCCTTCATTCAAAGAATAAATGAAGTGAATAAAGCATAGAGATAAAAAGTCAAAAGCGGATTATTATTATAAAAGCATGAAAGGGAGCTTACTAAAGGAGGAAGCTTCTGTGTCTCTCTCTTTCTGATTATCTTAAAATTTGACGTTTTTTATTTCACGCATACTAATTCTCTCCTTTTCTCTCTCTTGTCTCTGTTGCTTGTTCATTGACTAATTTTTACCGGTGCGAAGCATAAAAATGTCAACTCAACTGACAGTGTATGGAGACAGGGAGATTCTTTAGCTGCTGACGATAATCATGATGATCATCTTCTTCGTAGCACTAGACTATAACAACAGCAGTAGTAAAAATACCCAAGATGACAAAGAAAATATACTTTTGATTGTGTCAAGTGAAGGAAGCAGCAGCGGCAGAAGCGGTGATGATATGATTGTTGGCTTTGAGGGCACTGCTGCTGGTGTATTATCAAGAGAATAATTTTCTTTTTATGGAACTTTATGGCTACGTGTTACATGGAATGCATTTCAAGAATTCTTGGGATGTGGACGTATGTACGTACAACAGCCATAATAATGTAAAGAATGCTCAGTCAAAAATTAGACAATGAGATAATAATAATAACAAAAAAAATGCCGAGAAGGAAGAAAGTCAAAAGAAAAAGTCGAGACAGATGAGCAGATGTTTGATGAGGAGCAGGAGATTGAGCGTGTTTTATTAAAGCATACATAGTGCAATATGTGGTATAGTAGTGTATTATCCTAAGATTATAATAGAATGACACCGAAAAGGAAGTAGAAAGGATGACGATACAAGAATGGTGAGAATTGAGAATAACAGCAAAACAAACAAAGGAAAGTTGATTATGAAAGAAAAAAATATGTGAAGGATGGAATACAATTTGCATGCGTGCCATTTCACAGGCATGAAAATATGAAAATATTAAAAATAAAATAAATGCGTGTAGGTCCATAAGGTAAGTAATAATTGCTGGCTATGTCGTACCTCAAAGAGTTAAGTTTAAGTTCGAAGATTTTAAACAGTTTTCATAAAAAGTAAATTCCATGTAATTAATCAGTAGCATGCTTTGGGTAATGGTAGGCTAGAGTAAAGTAGGCGTGCAAATATTGAATGAACTGGATTACCAGATATTTTTCACTGAAAGATATTTTATTGGATTTGGATTTTGAATTGTACCCTATATAATTATTAGTAAATGAGTTTCAGCCCACTCTCTCACATGATCATCTTGAGCAAAAAAAGAAGTAGAATAATATATAATTCTCATTCTCAATCAAGCAGTTTGCTTAAAAACAGGTACTCAGCAGTAATATATTTTTACGAAGATGAATGAACAAGGCGGAAACTTGTTGTACTCACGGATTCTTCAAGTCTATGAAAATCAAGTACCATCGTGTGAATTCTACCCTTTTCTCATGTTCACATAGACACTTTCTCGTTTCCAGGAAAAATCGTCAGTGAAAAATGATAAAACAATGGAAGAATTACAACGAGTGTATTTTCATATCCACCTCCTTAATGATAAGGTACTCTATTCAGTGGGCCTGTTCGTTTACCACCCTCCTGTCTTCAAAATTGATGATAAAAAGAAAATAGTATCCCCCAAAAAATATTCTCTCTTTTAGATTTCCATTCATTTGGATTGAATTTGGGGCAAAGTGAACCTACTCTCAAACTTATCGACCAAACAGTGTAAAACAAATTCTAAAAATGTTTCCTTTTATTTTTCGCACAAAATCATTTCGATTTTGTCTTCTCGTCTATTTGTGTCCTCTTCTTTATCCATGCAGTCCAAAAAAACCGCAACGAAAGTATGCATAGGTTTTTTTCTGTACTTTTCACATTTTTATCGATCCATCGATCGTTTTTTTACTCGCATCATCCTCCACCGCCACCACTATTCCTTCTCATCATCATACCAGGATGAAAGCCACTTTTCTCGACAAAAACTGCACTGCGGTTTTTTACATGCCCATATTTTTATCCCCACAAATCCAAGTTATGTACACCACCACCAACATAATATCATGTTGCGGTTTTTTACATGCCCATATTTTTATCCCCACAAATCCAAGTTATGTACACCACCAACATAATATCATGTATATACCCAACAAAACAGTATTTTTATCTGTACTTACCATCTTCATCATTTTGATACCGCGCCACCAGCAGCACCACCTACAACACGAGTATCCATTGTTCTCCAATCGTATATTCTTTTTTCCTATAAATATGCAATGTTCTCCACACACACCGTATACAAAACATATAATAATAATATATATATATATGTAGTAAAAAACTATGATCGTTTCACGTTCCTTTCTATTCTCCTGACTCTCTTTTCTCCACTTGGACTTTTAGTATAAAAACCACTTTTTATGGTCGAGAGTCTCCCATACTCACTCATCGCTCCACTCGCATCGCAAACACACACAAGAGGACAATATTCCCACATTATCATATCATCAGCATGATGATGATCGCTCCGCTCGCCACCATAAAAAAGTCAACTTGGTAAACAAAAAAAAGATGATATTGTGTAATTTACAAGAGGACAATATTCCCACATTATCATATCATCAGCATGATGATGATCGCTCCGCTCGCCACCATAAAAAAGTCAACTTGGTAAACAAAAAAAGAGAGATGATATTGTGTAATTTGATGGACATTTATTGCTAAAAAAAATGACCATGGCGGGTTGTTGAAACGCGTGTGGTTTGGTTTGCTTTTGGTGGTCATCATCATCATTACATTTTGCCATCATCATCTGGCTCATTGTTCAATTTTAATTTTAAATTTATATAATATTCTTTTATGCAAAAAAGCCAACTTTTGTTTCTTGATGACCATCATCATCATCTTCAATCAATCAGGTGTGTACGTGCCCAAGAGCTTCAAAAAAAATCTCTTGTAGTCATTCAGTCAATTTGTATTTGCCTTTGAAGTTCCCATTATACTTGACTATGAGTAAGTAAGCAAGTTACTGAAGCTTGATTTCAATTTTTTTGCTCTTTTCCCGAACAGAATGTAGAAAAGCGTGGGAGGTCTCAGCCAACCAAACCAGAAATGATCTCAAAAAGCTTTTGCCTTTCTGTCTTTTCTTCCTTCAATTTTTTTGCTCTTTTCCCGAACAGAATGTAGAAAAGCGTGGGAGGTCTCAGCCAACCAAACCAGAAATGATCTCAAAAAGCTTTTGCATTTCTGTCTCTTCTTCCTCTACCGAAAGTAAATCCTCTGCTGTATTACAAACTAACAAGGCAGTAAAGCAAAACAAAAATCCTTTTTTTGGATCCGATTTTTCCCTTCTGAAAATCAAGCTCGTGATGAAATTACATGGTATTTTCTGTAATTCTTTGCTGCTCAGTAGACAAATCCCCAATTGAGTACTCACAAAAACCCATTCCCTTCAAACCTTTTTTTTCTTTCTTTTTCCTTCCTCGGATTTTCGGTGGAGTAAAACTTGATCATCAACTTGCATGTCAATATGACTCACTGTATACTACACACACTAACTTAATATGAGTGAGGAAGAGAGTGGATTAAAATGCCAACAGAGAAGAAGAAAAAAGAAGATGGATAAGTTGTGTGAGTGAAAATCCTCTCCTCTTCTCTCCAAAATTTTCCCCGAGTGGCTGTCATCATCATGGCAGAAAGATAGTTGGTGTTGCTAATGGTTGTATACACCGCGAATGAAGTGACAAAGATTAGGAAATATTTATTACTCCCACACACACACACACACTCACAAACAACCATGTTCACCACCACCACACAATCAAAGACACTTTAACAAAGGGAGAAATTCTCATTTTCCCCATTTTATTTACACTTTAGAGAAGACAATGGATATTCTCTCGAATGATCATGATGATGATGACAACAAGATGAGTTGAGTTACTGGAAGGGAGATGCAATTTTGTACGTTTTCTGTTGATGAGGATTGTGATTATATTGTAGGGTGACAACAATAAAAAGGGAAAATGTGCATTATTCTCTTCCGGTGGCGGTATGATGTCGAGTTTAGTATCACATGGAGGAAATGCATATGAGCAAGATGCGTGTATGCATAATGTCATTGTGGTTGTGAGGATAATGGAGGAAATACGGAAGAGGATTCAGGAAGTTACTTTGAGGAGTAACAACAGTAACAATGCATGCATGGTTGATAATCATGATGATCATGTAATTTTCCGGGAGGAGCAGGGAAGAAGTAAAAGTAATAAAAAGCAAAAAGACAAGATTGAAAATGTAACGGAGAAAAATAAGATGAAAAAATGCGTGTAGTGCTTTTACTTTTTTTCTTTTTGATAGAACTGGATAAGTACATAGTATATTATATTAGGTATATATTATTATGTAGGTATATAGTTGATATGCATATGTTTAATGTATACTTTTTATTAGCGCGGCTTGACTTTATTGATGGAGCGAAGCAGCAGAGTTGAAGATTAGGAGATGGATTGGAATTAATCAATTGAATTGTCAGGGAAAAAAGGGAGATAGAGAATCAATTTGACCATAATACAAGTAATATTTGTAAAGATGTCCCAAAGTACTCCCCGGCTTTTGATCATTTTTGATCAACAGGATAGACAAGGAGTGATCATGATTTATCAATTTGGGAGAAAAAAGGATGAAAAGGTTTAGGAGGATCCCGTTTTTTTCCTTTGATGAGCGAACATTATGATGATGATTATTTGGTGATGTGATGAATATGCAGAATTTTGGCGTTTCGTTTGTCATACATTTAAGCTTGAATAAGAAATATCGGGACAGGACGCCGAAATATCTAGTTAGTTGAGCAGCCTCACAAGCTCGAAATCAAAACAAGAAATGTCGCCAAAATTTTCCAAATTAAATATTCTTTGACGTTTTTCCGGTTCGTTTCATTATTTTTGATTTGGTTTGTTGGTTCCTCTTTTTTTGTGTTTCCGCAAGGCAGAGTATATATTGTTTCTCATTCCTCTTTTTCATAAACTCTCTGGAGACTTTACTTCTATAAATGAATATGTAAATATTATGGACAAGTGAAGGTAGATGTAGAATACAATCCTATCAATTTTATCCTCGCACAAAAACCAATCCTACAATTTATATTACACACATCCAGCTGATGGTTTTTGTCTCTACCAAATAAACTGACCCTTTTTCATCATTTAAATGTAGGTCTGTACTATGTAGTGTAACATGAAAAGTAAAAACCACAAAAGGAGTAGTACCGAGTGGTTAACCCTTAAAGAAATGTGTTGGGTCTCAACTCAATATTGTTCATCATGTTCACAAGAAGAATTAGAGAAACGTACATTTATTTTAAACGTTTTATGAGCTACATATTATAGCTGTGAGCGAGCACAAGTAGTGAAACAAGTAGTCATTTTGTACATTTTTTCTCCAACATTTATATTTATTGAGATTACAACATATTTTTTTTCCAGAAGCATAGAATTAGTAGGATTTACTTACCACGATAATATTATATTGTATGTACTTTTACTATTGGGATTATGATTAGGGTAACAAAAGAAGGGGTGTGGAACTGAAATAAAAAAAGGTTGAAAAAAGGTCGTCGCATCATATTACATTACACAAAGAGAGATCATCAGCATGGTACATGGTACATGTATATGGACCCATATATTTATAGGTGGTATACATACATAATATTACAAAAAAGGTACAATATAGTAATCTTTGTTGGTTGCTGGATACCATAAACCAGAAGAAAAAAATTCCTTGCAAGCCAAAAGGTAATAATTAACTGATGATGTGAGGTCAGTGTGAAAACCAGTTGAATAATATCTATTTTTTATCTTCTTTTTTCTTCTGCTGGAATGGAATTGTAATCACAATCGGTAATCACCGCAGAGTACTAGGTAAGGGTGACGGTGTGTACGTATACAGTGTATACATATAAATATTACAGTCCTTTCTGGTATTTTGGCTCCTGTTCCTTGTCCAAACCAAAAATTACATTATCATTATTACCTGTTCTTTTTTTTGTTCAAGATGGTACTGATACTACCTATATTACTACTGCTGCTGTGTTGAAAAGGTCGTGGTCTCCTGATCTGATCATCATGATCATGAAATTGAACTTGATCTCTCTCAAATGCTACAAAGCCGACTTTTTGGCCTGTTGCTCTCTCTCTGTTTTTAGCTACTTGTCTGGTCATTATTTACTGATATATCTTCTTATGCAGTAAGTATTTATTGTGTGTGTGTGTAAAATACATATTTTCACAAGGGGTAAACAATCACAAATTGTTACGTATACGTTACTATTTACTACATTGATAATAATATAATGATAATGCAGCAAAGTTTGAAAAATATATTTTTTATTGTTTTTTACAGCCCCCATATTATCAAGTGTGTAATCATGACAACCCTTGTGACCATTATTATTACTACAAACTGACCACAGTCAACTTTGAAACTATTCATTTTATTTGATGCGGAAAAGCGAAAAAAGATGTATGTACATTTGTAGATGTGTGTGTGTATTTATTTACAATAAAAGCGCATGTTTTTTTTACACACCACCACCAACCATAAAGGTCATTCAGTTTAATAGATCATTGAGGGTAGTTTAATGAGCCAATTTCCAGGGGCCTGATGATGATACATACTCTACATTACTTAATGAAGGTCTAAGTTTGCCATTCGTCTGAGATCACGCAAGTGGAATCATACAATTCAAGAACCTAACAGCTACCTAAGTAAGACTAAGTCTAGCCATAAATTGATCGTCGTCGTCGTCTTTCTAATTCGTGATGATGATGATCCTTATTGTTATTGTGGCTAATCGCTCCTACTTTTTTACCTTTCGCTCAATTTTCCATTTACATTTTTATAGGATATAAAAAACAAGATCAGGTATAATGTTAAACGTTACCACTCTCGAGCCAAAAACTACAAAAAAAAACAACCTAACCTTTATCCCGTCGCCGCCAGCAACATCACTGCCGCCGGTCTAATTAAACCTATTTATATGATCTTTGTACTCCTTGTGCTCAGTCCACACACGCTTGTGTGTGTGGGAAAGTTATCATCGCACATCAGTCACGACGACGACGAGGATGCACAGTGCACACTACTACTACGGTATACAGAATACAGATACAAATAAGCTATATACTCTATAAGCTATATGTGCACTCTTAGAATAAAAGTCTCACTTTTTAAATGAGTTAATTTTTTTGGGTTAAAAAAGTGAAGAAAAATGAGAAAAATGCTTTTCAGCGGAATCAATCATTTTAAAAAAAGTTTTTGAGATGTAATCGATTACTTAAAATTATCAGTCGGTCGATTGTGTTTGTATTTATGTGTGATGATAATGATAATGATGATAGCAGATAACGATCCAACAATTTTTGCTCTCTTATTTTTCCCAGAATTCTGGAGAATTTATTAAAAAAAGAAAAAAAAATGGTTTACAAGCAAATTAAGGAGGAAATATCAGAAAATTGCTCCAATTTTGAAGTACCAAAAAGTTCAAAGTTTTCTTGATATTACAGCTTTCCTCACAAAATTCATATGAATTATTGCAACCACACTGGAAAAATCACTATGATTTCAACAACAACCAATAATTCTCAAATTATACTATGATAGCAGATAACGATCCAACAATTTTTGCTCTCTTATTTTTCCCAGAATTCTGGAGAATTTATAAAAAGAAGAAAAAATGGTTTACAAGCAAAAAAGGAGGAAATATCAGAAAATTGCTCCAATTTGAAGTACCAAAAAGTTCAAAGTTTTCCATTGATATTACAGCTTTCCCCACAAAATTCATATGAATTATTGCAACCACACTGGAAAAATCACTATGATTTCAACAACAACCAATAATTCTCAAATTATACCAATAAACGCTTCGCATACAAAAAAAATTTACTAAACTCCTTTCGTACAAAAAAAACTACACACATAATAACACAAACTGAAAATGATAGGGTTATTGATATTGAACCTCTTTTTTCCATCCTATAACCATTGATTATACATTTATCCAACAATTTACTTAACTTGATATTCATATTCCCATCATGAACCCACCACAAATAAAAAAGTGAATTGTGCATTCAAAGTTGTGTGTGTGTAGAGTGTAGACACGCTTTTTTCTTCAAGCTCCATTTAAATTCCACCAACAAATCTGTTCAGTGTACATGTTCATGTAATTTTTTTTACCCAAGAGCATCAAGAAATAAAATATCCTTCCAACCCTCTTTCTATCTAAATCCGCATAGATTACCCGGAAACCACCCGCAAAACCGAATTATCACGCCATATATAAAACCAACTAAACTATACAGCGACACACATCACTCAAAAAATATATATTCTCCCTTTTTTCTGAGCCCCATTCAAATTTTGAAATCTCTCTAGAAAGAAACAGATGTACATGTTCAAAAAACTCAATTTTATTCTTGTTCTCTCTGAAAAAATATATGAAATTATTCAAAGATGTTCATATTTCCTATTGCCGCACGGTACCGGCGGCGGCGGCAGCCAAGAAAAAAAGGCATCAGCCCAGTCAGCAGAATGTGATAAGTGAAATGAAATTGAAGCGGAAATAAAAAATATGGATGTTTGAATTGCATTGCATTTTGAATAGCTTTAAAAGAAAGCAAGGTAAGAAAAAAAAGGCATCAGCCCAGTCAGCAGAATGTGATAAGTGAAATGAAATTGAAGCGGAAATAAAAAATATGGATGTTTGAATTGCATTGCATTTTGAATAGCTTTAAAAGAAAGCAAGGATTTTCAAATCTCTGATGATTCAATCCACCCCAACAAAAACCAAACCTGACTGTTACACAAGAAGCATTAAAGAAAAAAGAGAGAGAGAGATGTTGGTTTTGGGTTGCGTTTGTTGTATTACGTCAGAGGAAACGGAAAGGAAATGGAAAAAGTCAATTTCTGTCGTTTTGCGTTTGCATGCGGTCCTTATTCCTTCCCAAATCATGAATACAATGCATAAAAAAATGTGTAATGTGTAACGCATTAAAAAAAGTACGTATTCTTGTGAATATGACGTGTATATCTCCTATGTAAATTTTTTTTTCTTTGGGGCTTTTTTTTCTTTCCGGATTCCTGAAAGATGAAAATGTGATGATGATGATGTACTCCCGCTACGTGCATTTTATGACAGATCGACACGCAACGAAAACTAGTATTCTACAGCAGCAGAGATTTTTATTATTGCATTTTGCGAAATAAAAAAAGGGTGTCTACTGTGCGGCAGGGTGGTGGTGGTGGACCAAACGGACTGAGTGAATATGAAAAGGAGAGAGACATTTTTTCTTCATAATATTTTATTTTCTCCTTCGTGACTTGAACAGTAAACTTGAGTGAGTAGTGAGTGAACAGTAAACTGAATACACAGATATGCGTGCATGGTATAAAAAAAAAGTAAATATTATTTATCATAAAATAATTTTTTTTTCTGAGAGATGGTAAATCGGTTTGAATTAGAATAACAGTTAAACTGCAATGAGATGGGATGTAAGATTCTCTGTTGATTTGTTGACTGCTGACTGATGTGGTGGGTGATCCACTGCAAATCGGTTTGAATTAGAATAACAGTTAAACTGCAATGAGATGGGATGTAAGATTCTCTGTTGATTTGTTGACTGCTGACTGATGTGGTGGGTGATCCACACACCATCACTACTGCATACGAGCAATCTTTCTATTTATCAAGCACCCACACTACCATCGCCACTACTGCCACCAAACCAATAATAAAAAGTAAAACAAGTTGAAGGGAAAAATTATTTATCTGTATTTATTAAAAATGCATGAAAAATGTCAAACAAAAAGGAAATATATAAAAAGTGAAGAATAAAAAAAATATAGTCAAAACATACATTTTTTATGATGAATAACAGCAGCAGTGGATGGGATGATGATGCAGATGACGCAAGATTGCAAGTGTACAAATTTTTATTGGAATTTTTACATCTTTTTTACTTCAACTTCTGAGGGATTCTGAAGGAGTACACAACATAAATCATATTTGTATTTTTTTACTGTTGCAAGAGAGAGAGAGAGTCACTGAGAGAAGGACAGAGATTAACTGTAACAGCAGCTAAAAAAAGTATATAGCACACCACCAACCAGCATCACAACAGTAGTAAGAGGTGCTACTGAGGATGTTAAAATGGTAACCAAAATAAAATTAACTATAAAAACCATATTAGGATGATGGCACAGTGAAAAATTGGTAAATGGATGGTAGCCAAGCAATAAGCAAGCCGCTTTTATAACCAAGCTTGAATTGCAGGTTAATAAGCGTAACTTATTTCCGTGTCAACTTGAAAACTCCAAACAAAAAAAAGTGAACAACTTGGATTTCTTCAGATGGAAAAAAATAAATACATGGTAGAATCCCTTTCCATGTTCATCATCATCATCATCATATCTTTATAATAAGGTTGTATACATTAAAGTGTATCGGTGTTTCATGGAGGGTTCCTTTTTTCAGACTACTGGATAAAAACCAAACTGTTTTTCTTGACTAACTAGATGAAGAAAATAGAGCGTGACATATTGTGGCAGGGAAAAGGCATCATTGCATTTTACGATGCATTCATCTCTCCCACCACCACCACATCACTTTTACTAAACCCAACCAATTCCGATAGAGAAAAACTAAAACTGTCATTTTGATTATGTCACAGCATAACTTCTTTACCAAAACCGATCTACGAGTTAGGCTATTTGGTATATTCTAACATATTGTAAGTTAAGGCGTACAAGTATTCCTATATATTTTTATACCGTTTTTTCTAGATAACCTCGTGATTAACATTGAGAAGCAATATAATAAGGAAATTTATTTGTAAATAGAGTTGGTAGAGTGAACGGATCACTGAGAAAATCAAGTTGTGGAAGAATAAGAATCTTGTTCAGTTTTTTATTCAGAAGAGAGAGAGAGGAAATCAAAACGTCAACTCAACCAATTGCTCTTTCATTTCATTTTTTTCTCTATGTGCTTGTCACTTTTTTTTATGCGGGCTGCTTATATTTGCTCATTTTGGGTAGCTTATCCAATTTTTATAAGTAGGATGGCTTATCATGTTATTAGATCTATTTCGTATATTTTTTTTGGAGTGGTGGTATGGTGGTAGGGGACTTTTTTTATGGGTGCGCTTTTCTTTCAGAATATTTATCACGCTACTAAAAACGTCTCGGACTTGAAAACTTAAAATTACATTTTTTTGTATTAAACTGTAATTACTTTCCATTTTTGCGTTGGTAAAAAAATAACAGCGAAATCAGGACCACCAACCAGGAAAAAAGGGTTTTCTAAACTCTTGTTTGCGTTTGGTTTAAAAAAAAGTCCCCTAAAAAAGAATCAGCAGTAGTAATCCTTGAGCAAACACCGGAAAAATTTTATGCTTACTTTTTTTGTACATTTCGTTGGTTGGAACGGTTTGTGGCAGGGATGAATATCTCTTTTGTTGTTGTTGCTTTCTTCTGAATTTGACCATATCGAAATGACCATTCAAAAAAGAACCCCAAAATTCTGTACAATCTCCTTTTATATGACTACTTACTATACATATATATTACGATGATATATTTATATAAATTGTGATATGATTGCCATTTGCAATACCCCAATCTAATGTTATGAGCTGTTTTACAAGTATTAAGGATGAGTGATCTATTCACATATTCAATGAGACC
>JAITYZ010001764.1:0-11128 GCA_027744595.1 Paronellides praefectus | reverse complement strand
TTATGATTAGCATTTTTATAGTTGTGAAGACTTGGCCCAAATTTGACACTAGGGGTCAGGCTTTTTTTGGTTAGATATTATTACCAAAAGTAAGTTTGGAGAAGGCTCGCAGGATCAAGATAATGATGGCGATAATGATTTTCAAACAAAGGAGTTTATATACATACCACACCACACATACATCAAAGATCATTGCGAGTAGAGAGAATAATGAACAATGTCAATACAAATTTACATGAGAAAAAGTTATTTGTCGGACTTGTCGAATTGTGAACTTTTAAGGTTACCCTTGTCTCTCTGCATTCCGCTTGGTATAAAAAGAAGAAAAAAAATGCATGAAATGTAAAACAAAGAAAGTCATACCAAATGTTATTGCAAATTTTCATTTCGAAAGTCCAATAAATCTGCGTTCTGCATCATTTCATACCTTTGCATGCTGCCTTGTCAATATTTTATCTTGATTTTTGACTATTGCAGGACACATGTTAAAAATATATCCTCGATATGCCACATACATGACGTATAAATATGCTCTATAATACGACAAAAGTTTTACAAGCATATACACACGTGTTTTTATCTGGTACCCTTCTTAATTAAGCTTTAAAAATAGGTAATCTTGTTTTCATGTTCGAAATCATGTACAAGGACTCAATCTCATTGAAAAGCAACATACATACATGCCATTATTATTATGAGTTATCTAGTGCATTACATTTGAAGAAAAAATGAGTTAAATGAGCTTTTCTGCTCTATATTGTTACGTCCTTCTTTTTATTGTTGCATGTTGCATCTATATCAGCACTCCTTATAATAGGTATACTATACAGTATTGAATTTGATAAATTCGATCGATTTTTTTAGCTGCACTTATTACACAAATATGGGTATGGATTTTGACAAATCTCCTGCCATCAATTTTTGTAGGAGGAATTTGATTTTTGCTCACTAAACCCTTTAAAAGTAGAAAAGTATACCTATCTAGTTGCCTTTGGTACTTGAGAAAAAAGCCATATTATTACATATAGGAAAACTGCCAATGGTTATTGACCTTCGTGTGGGGTCTCTGTTTATTAGAGTTACATGTTAGGACAAAAAATGAAGACCACTTTATTTACCACAATATGGCAATTTACCATTATGTGACGGCACATGTATATTGCCAGGGGGTATAATAGGTAGATATATATAATAATATTTCGTTGTTCCTAAACTCTCTGTGGCCTTCATTATTATTATTATATCCCCCAACTTTATATGCTTCATTTAGTTTTTCACTTTAAAAAAATGAGTGGTATATAGTTTATTGTTCTTGAACGCTCAACTGCATAGATATATTGCATTATTATTATTATTATTATTGTTATTATGGTGCATCATGTTTACGAGCAGAAAATCGTTTGTTGTTATAAAAAATCCAGATTTTAAAAAGATAAAAACCTTGAAACAGTTTAACATTTTTAAAGGAGCCTACGGAAGTGTATTAATTTGATGTAGAGAGATGAAAATCACATTTTTGGTTATTCAAGTGACCATTACATATTTACATTCATAGAGCTTTATAGTCACAAACTGCAACAATGTGCGTGTGGAATTGACCAAACATATTGTATGTATATTCATATACATATTTTATACATATTCATATCAGAATTAATATAGTGTAAAAAATATTTGAAATGATGATTTTACAACTTGTTATGTTAACTCCACTGATTATCATGCAGACAAGGTGGTAAAAGGTCCACACACACAAACAGTAGCTGCGATAACACCCAAACAGCATTTTATCGTGCGTATAATTAATTTTCACAAAGTGTGAGATTTTGATTTGATATAACCTATAATTAAAGTATTTTCAATACATCAGGATAAACACTCTTTTTTTCTAGATAAATGAAAATTACTGTAATGTAATTCAGTTTACAAATTACTAGAAAATTCCCAACCTCTCTTAACTTTTTTTTCTTCTCAGCTAAGCGCACGCAAAAAAAAGAGAAGTGAGCAGTACAACAACAAACAATAAACAGAGTGTTATGTGGAGAGAGGTGTTGCAGCTAATTACATGTGAGCAAATTATTATGTGCATGCAAAAACGCCACTACTGCATGCTTTTTGGTCGGAAAAGAGTAAAAATATATATTTTTTATTGTGTGGCTCGTGAGTTCAAAAAATTGATGTAGACATTCCTAATTAATATATAAGCTGCAATCTAATAAAAAGAGCCGGGATAATGCATGATCATTATTATATCATAAAAAATTATTATTCAACTGATATGGGAAGAGTAATGAAGTAGACATGTAGGTATACTGATTGTTATTATTTTTCTTTCGTTTTTTTATTTTGCCGTCCGGTCACTTTTAGCCTAGTAAAGTCTAGACTTATCTACGCATAATAATTATGCCTAACCATTTGGTTGCCAATATTGCTTGGTTATGAATTCCTCATTAGCCGCTTTTTAATTGCTGACGAAAACTATACACGTTGTAGTTTAAAAGAAAAAAGAAAAATGTACGTTTGCGACTAAAAACGAGACAGGAATTAATTGGTGTGTTGTAGACTTGACGTGTTTCAAGAACAAAAAGTATGTATGCATTGCTAGATATTATGTATGTTAAGTAGGTATGCAGAATAGTATGAAATTAATTCATAACATGTAGTAAAATGCAAAGAGAAACAATGAAAAAATAAAGATTATATTGTAAACCATTGTTTTAAATTATTATTTATTTATTTTGAATTGTCACACATGATGGAAAATACCAGAATAATTGGCACATTTATATGTAAAAGTTGACCTTGCGATTTGTGAATGTCAATGAAAGGAAACTTGTAAAAATGTTTAGAATAATAATAATGAAAAGAGATTAAAGTTATCTAATGATAATGATACACAATATTTATATTTAGTGAGAGTAATATACACACCAATTATTCCACCTTTAAAGCTAATAATGGATAAACATTGTTATTTTTTTGGAATATTATTGCAGGAAAAATCTACTGTTAAGTTTATCTAGCATCCAAGATCAAATATTAATATAGCAATTTAATTATGATAGATTGCGTTATTGTGTTAATTTATCCTTTAAAAAAGATTTTATTTGGATTCAATCCATACTTTATATCCTACAATTAAATAATTTGTATTCTACATAATTAAAGATATACACGTATTATAAACTATGAATAGACATATATTATTTTACCAAACACTTAAACACTATAAATTGGAACAGTTAGTCTTTTTTATTATTTTTTTCTTAACACTTAAAATCTACAAAAAAATTAAAGGTTAATAATGAATAAGATGTTTGATACCTCCTTTTTACTACAAATACTTGTGTTGTTGGAGTTGTTGTATCTAAAATGACCATACTAATTACAGAAAAGTGGTTAATTATCATAACATATTTTTTTGTGAATTTCGATAGAATACTAAATGACTTTAGACAATCTATAGTCAATTGGTATTATATATCATATTTATATATATATATGCGTGTGTGCGAACAAAACAGGAGCATTAAGTTAAGAAAGCAGCAACAGAAGAAAAAAGTTTTTGCCACCCTGCTTGCTTTTGCCTTGTCGTTATTTATTGCAGGCGTCTGTCTTTTTCTTTGTGTGCACATATATGAGAAAGGCTAATGGTATATTACACGAATTAGTATCGCTAATTGGAAAGAAATGCAAATGTGAGTGGTTGTGCAGCAGGTCTCATATAATTTCGCTTTCACGATTTAGCGTTGTATGAATGTCTGCAAATGGCTTTGAGGAGACTGCTTCAATAACATAAGTTGTCTTTGCATTATTATTATGGCTAAGATTATTGTTGTTGTTATTAGTTTGACCACTACTACCACAATTATTACTGCTGATGCTGCTGCCCCTCGTCTTAAACTCAATCGTGGAGCTCAATTCATCATTTAATGGGCTGGTCTTCACAAAGCTCTTAATTGTGAACAAGTCATTTACCATTGTATCTACTTCATTCAAATAACGTTCCCTTTCTTCTATGATACCTGTTGTTTTATGCTGATGCTCCCCTCGGCTTTCGCTCTCATTAAGTGTTGATCGCTCCGAGCTCAATTTGTCATTGCAAGCAGGGGAAGAAGATGACGATGCACTCATTCTTGCATTTCCACTTCCCATTGCTGCACTAAAAATGTTGCCCAAAGGAAGACGGAACTCTAATTCCAAGTTTGTGGTGTTTCTCAAAGTTTGGGAGAGGATAGTGGTTGTCATTGGGGCTGCTGTACTACTGCCGCTTGTTGTTTCAGTTGTTTTGGTGGTTGTTCTCGCAGAGTCCATCTTTTCTCCTTGTTGCATACCATTGTTGCCCCTGTTGTTGCTATTGTTGTTACTGGTCTTTAATGTGAGAATGCTTTCAGTAGAATGGTGATGCTGTCCGGCATTATTGGAAAGCTTGTCATTGTTGTCGGCGGCGCTACTACTACTACCAACATTGTTGGCTATTGAAACGGTTTTGCTCCTATGCTTTTTCTCTTTGAAAGAGCCCCGGTTAATCTCATCAAAGATCTGCTTTCTTTCAAAAGAGCGAGGTGGATATCGAATTGGCTGCTGGGGTCTAAATCTTAATCCCTCGTTCATTTCAGGATATTCTAATGAAGTTGGCGTCGTAGATGGTTGATAACTGGGGTATCGTCTCCTGTACAAATTATAAAAGTCTTTGTATGAATAGCCAGATGAAGATGCCGAAGAATGACAACGACTGTACAGATTGTGTCTGTTGTTGTTGTTGTTGTGAGGATGTTGGTTTCCCCTGTTGTTGCTGTAGATGGCAGAGGCAGTTGTAAATGTAGACGGACTAGGGCTAACACTCATTTGGCTTGAGGGTGATCTCGGTGACCTCCCGTCACATTCATCCACATCAACTTTCAAACCGAGATCATTTTCAATTTTTTCGTACACATTGCAGCTACTATGGCTTCTACCACGAGGAAGATGGTGATGATGATGATGATGGTGGTGGTGGTCATGAATTGTTGGGGTGAGTCCTCTATTCAACGCCGCAGTAATTTCCGCATCCGCGTCTGAATGGGAGTCTGTGCAACGACCAGAGTCCGAGTCGTCACGCTCTAAAGTTGAATTCTTACTTGCGACACCGGCCAGCGACAAGAGGACCAGGTCAGCATTAAGATTTTCAATGGAAAAGGAAGTTTGGGTAGAGGCTGAGGCTACATTATTGCATGATGGCGATCGTCTCTCTGCACCAAACGCTTTTCTTCCAGCAGAGGGACTCGTCACCAACGAGGTCGATGATGTTGCCGGCTTCTCTTCATCCTTATCACTTGTCTCATTGCTTGTATTATTATTACCAAAGCCAATTAGTCCCTTTGAGGACTTATCGCTTCGTGCAATCGGCAGTGCCTTGGTAGAAGTAGTGGTAGCAGCAGTTGCGTTGCCACTGCTTCTTCCTGATTTATCCTTCCTGCCGCTGTACTTTCTTACACCTCGGAATGACAGCAGTCGACTCAGGAACGACTTGTCTGTGCGAACCATGAAGCAAAAAAAGATAATATAATAAACATAAAACATCCAATAAAATTGTGAACGTGACTAACTTTTTATAATTATCTTATTACCTACTCATGCTTAGTACGTTGTAATACAATTCACTACATTATGTTTTATTGCTTGGCTGATACAATACAAGGGGATATTATGCAATCTTTTCATTACGTAGTAGCACACCTCTCTAAGTTTTTTATATTACTTTTATCTAACATGGGATTGGAAATGATCATTTTATAGGAGAAAAAAATTATAGCGTGCAACTCTACAAACACCACACGACGACAACGATGACAAAATTTAGTAAAAAAATAATAATAAACACAAGTAATCATAATTATTTGCGTTGTTACCCATTAACACTTTGGGTAATTACATCAATAATCATATATCACCTTGTCTGAAGCCACTCGACAATAAAAAAATGAGAAAAAAGCAACTACTGCTGCACAAAGCCATGTGGTAGTTGACCATCAAGAAACTTTGCATGATTCATAATAAAAAAAATAAACGTAAATACATGTCTAGTTTATTCGTGCTGAAGAACAAAATAGAATGCGCAATTATCTCCAACTTCCACCCAAGCACCGTCATGAGTTTTTCAATTAAATGTTACATAACAGAGTGCAAACAATAAGATCAGAGCTCTTCCCATTTAATTGTAGGGTGCAGCAGCGTTATTATATTTTAGGTAGTTGTTCATGCATGTATTACAGTGATCACAGAGGAATGCTTTTATATGTATTTTTTCAAAGTGTTGTGCTATTCTGCATAGAGGCTACTTAGATTTATACTCTGTCATTTTTCTTCATTCATTTATTACATGTTTGCTATAACAAACAAAAGGAAAAGGGCTTCCCTAGAAAAAAAAATTGTTTTTATTTTTTAACTTACGTTTCCGTCTACGTGATAACAACTGCTCATTCACTGGTGATGATGGCTGTGAAACATCCAGATTTTGAAAAGAGCCCGNCATTCACTGGTGATGATGGCTGTGAAACATCCAGATTTTGAAAAGAGCCCGTGACATCCGCCCGCTTAGCCATTTGGTCAACACTACCAACACCACCAGCGTGACTTGAAATGTTTCCGTTCTTCTTTGATTTCGACTTGGGCAATCGCATCGACAAAGTTCGTCGTGGTAAACATCCACTTTTACCCTTGTCATTGCATCAATAAAAAAATGAGATAATAATGAGGAGAAAAAAATAAATACATGTAATTATGTGAGGTAATCGCTTTTTTTAATTCAAAGCACACATAATCGGCTCTTGTTGGCGGTGAGTCAACGAGATGGCTTAATTTGATTAAGCAAATTATTAAATAGCGAAAGCATTGAGCTAATATTTACTCATGTAGGTATGTCCGTCCTATTTCTCGCAAGTCACATCTTTACGTAAAATATACAAGGGGAGTAAGGTGAAGGCCCAATGTTTTGTGTTTTTCAATACAAAATTATTAAATTTCTGTTCAAATTTTAATTTCTAATTGTTTTGGCCACTAAGAGAGTTCAAATGTTGAATAATATTTCAACCTGTTGTACAAGATCAATTGAATTGTCTATCCAGGCATCGCTTTCGCTACCTTTTTTTAAATTAGAATTAACCAAAACTTGCACTTGTGCATTCTCGAATACATACATTCAACAACACATTATACAACAAAACATACAAGAAATTATGTAGCAAGTAGTTAACAACCGGAAACATGGACCTACCTACGAAAGGAAATGTAAATAGTTGTGTATTTCTTACCGACACATCCTTCTTTATTCTAAGGGAATTGTACCGTCTAAATGTTCCATACGGAAGTGAATATGTGTCAGGATCTGGGGATGGACAAGCTTCAACCTCATCCCTCCCAGAAGAATCCAAATTTTCCTTTTCACCAAGCTGCTCATTACTATTATTATCCTGGAGTTCATCTTCGTCTTGGTTAGTTGGTGGGACAGGAGTATTTTGCATTGATGCTGCAAATAGTAATGAAATAAAAGAATTGCAAATAAGCGTGTAAAAAAATAATGAAAAGTTGAGAATAAAAAAAATATTCAGTGATGGCGAGCAATTTTCTTTTTCAAGAGTAATCTGTATATCTGCTGCACTTGAAGCACAGACCGACACTTGGTTTTACGCTTGAGGGGAAATGTGAAGCGTGATGTTGTTGAGTATGTATTATCATTATTATTATTATTATACAGCGCACCTTGTTGAAGAAGGATAGTATTTCGAAGGAAATTAGCGGCAGTGGCATTTGTTTGATAGTCAGCTCTAGATGCTTGCATCAATAACGGCTCGGTTGACATGATGTATCTGTGAGTGTCCGGAGTCACGACGAAATAGCCTTGAGCAGTCTGATATATTTTCCTTTCACGTGTCAACTTCTCCAATGTTTGATAAATGAGCTCTTTAGTAGGTAACGCCATGCCAGGGAAAGCTGACGCAAGGCTCAGAAATATATCATCCACGAATGCTTCTTGACCTGTATAATAATTTTATTTCATATAAAGCAAGAGAGAGAAAAATAAAGATAAAAAGTTATTTTTTTCTGTAAAGCGAAAAGAAATACATTTTCGTTAAGGCTAAAAAATGCTTTTGCAAAAGCAAATATTAAATTGTTATGATTGTGTGAAGTAGTTTTGTATGGTAATAATGGCTGTGAAGGTGATGACCATTTATATATATTTTTTGGCAGTTTACAAAAGATTTTCACAACAACAAAAGAGTATGCATGTTATATATGTACTTGTTTGTGAGTTCAGTCCCTTTGTCTATCAATCATTGTTATTACGTTTTGTGTCAGAAAGTCAAAATGGTACGATATCTTACTTTTTATGCTAGTTTATCAATGATAAACTCAAAAAAACTATACCTATGCAAATTGTATACAAAACTTATAAGCGAATTTCATTGATTCAAGGAAAAAGAATTAGTACAAAAGTTCCTTTTCCAATTATCATCATCGTTTTTTTTGCAATTTCGCCATAATTTGTGGTTGGTTATAAGGATTCCTGTATCGTAACTCAATCATGTGCCCACATCTTCTGCCAACTCTTTTTCAGCAGGAATTCTATGATTTTAAGAGATCCTCTTTTACAACAATGGTAATTTCTGATATATATGTAGAAAAAATCAATTTTGGCCATAGTATTATAATCCATGTTCGAAGATCAATCAGGTCATATGAATTATTTTTATATATTGAACTGCTATCAAAAATTTTTGTACAATAACACTCGAATCGAAAAAAGCCAATAAGACGATTATAGGTATCTCCAAAAAAATGTATGTTCTTGTTAGGTAGGTATACTTGATAATTGGTGATAAATATGAAACCTGTGACCACAAGTACACGAATTTTCATGCAATGGAAAGTAACCTCATAAATTATCCTAAAACGCTTTCTGAAATTCCTAAAAGGAGGCAGACCCAGCGGCAAAAGGGAATGATGATCAATGATCATCCTTCCCGCCGTTCTATTCTAAGACCTACTTTTTCAAGAAGATTTTGTTATTTTAGGTAGAATCCAATAAATAAAAATGTCGCCTAATTTAGTAAAATCTCCGGATTCTTTCTTCCAAACAATGAATCTAGGTAAAATAGCCACAGAATGTTGACATAGGTAATAGACACAATATGCTACTTTTTTTGTAGTAGTGGGCTACAAAAAAACAATAAAACAATTTGCAAAACATGTGCAAAAAAAAGTCAATTTAGTATTCTAATCTCATAAAAAAGTGTGAATTTTGGTTTAAAATATATATATATTTCTTGCTACTATATTGCATAGCATACAAGTTACCTACCTATGTATATTAAGTGGAAAGCAAAAAAGCTTATATAAACTCTCTATATGCTAAATGGGGATGATGATGATAGTGATTATAATGCGTATAGATATTTCACTTGCGTGATTTAGTGGAGCAATGAAAATAAAAGGTGATTATTCTGGTACGCTGCGCGGCACTGACCAAGCCACACAGTAATCAAAGTTGTAAAAGAAGAGATCACAAAAATATTACAAGTATTTTTGCTACATAATAATAACAACAGCACTATTATTGTATATATATTCAATATATGTTTAAAGAAGTAGAAAAAATCAAGCTTTTGTTGCTCATAAAACTTGTAATCTTTCTTATTGTTTTAATACGACGTGTTAAAATATTTTATTGATATCGAAAGTGATATTCTGCTGCTCGTCGCGTCGTCTCGTCTTTTTTCCTATCGTGAGCTTTTACACTAACTGGTGTTGTTGATGACTGATGATGATGAGCATCATGATGGAATAATAATGATGCTCATAATAAAAGGGCTCATGTGCGCAAAAATAAAACAAAAGACACTCTCTGAATACCCTACATAAACATGCAAGCATCCAATATTATTTTAATTCTGACAGCATTCAAAACATATATTAAAGGGAACGCCCCTGCACATGTAAAAAAGTACATTTACTATATATATCATCATAACTGATGAAGAGATTCATATAAAACTTTTACTTTTTTGATAATAGACTTTTTTACACTTTTCTTTTATTACCCATGCTGCCATTCATGATATTATGATGATGAAGATGACTACAAAGAAAAGTAGGAAAAAAGAGCAAAACAATGAGAGCGGCTATATTCTCTCAATTATTAAAGTATGGATGGATGAAAGCAAAAATAGCAGCAGCAGATGGGCAAAATACGTAATTCCAAAAAGTCTTGAAGAAAAAGATTGATTGATTGAATATTACAGAGAGAGGGAAATGGTGATTTGATTTTGATTAAGATGTCGTTGAATACAAAACAGGAGCAACGCACCGCAACAACCTGTTGATGTGCATGGAATACATGCAAAAAAAACTTTGAATCAAATTTTCATGTTGTGAAATGTGTTTTTCTTCATCCTCCTCACCAAATCTTCTATTTATAAAGGGAAACGAATCATAGGAATAATATAGTAAAACTACGCTGATATTCTAAAAAGACATTTGTGGTTCTATGATGATGATCATGTATTCAAATGTGTGTATTCATATTCAAATTATTATAAGCAGGCATATATATATAAACCTGTATGATAATAAATATTCCTAAAGAGAGTGATACATGAGTTTACCTTGTTGACTTTAGAGTATTATCTTGGTAATGAATAAACACGCTTTTTATATTCCCTTTATTTACATTTATGATGTTTTGATGTTCATTGAAACTTGTGTGTCGAAAAAGCACAAGAGATAAAAATCCGCCGACTGCTTACTGTGCTATTGTATTGTCCGGCGGTGTGCCGTGTAATCATGTATTGTATAGCATATTAAGCGTATAAAGTAAGTCTAGTCTAGTCTAGTTTTTTCTTTTACTTTTCATTTTTGATCAATGCAAGTCAACCACTAGACAAACAGACAAGGGATTTTTACCTGAAGAGGTGAGTTCATGAATAGTCCAACAAAGAGAGTCTGACAGAGGCACAAAATGACTCTTGGCAATCGGGTCGGCAATCAGCTCTTCGATTTCACCTGTAAAAAAATAAATTGTTTCAGACACCGTGGAAAATCAAGTATGTATATTAAAAAAAATATCGGGATATGATATGATACATAAATA
>JAITYZ010001763.1:0-11133 GCA_027744595.1 Paronellides praefectus | reverse complement strand
TGCTCGTTTTTCATTAAGCATCTTGGAAAATAAAATGTTTGTTATAAAAAAAACAAGATGAGTATAAAAAAGGACATGGATGGCATATAACTCTTTATTCATTTTGGTTAAACTTGTTTTTTAACGGGATGGATTTTTAAAAATTATTTATTACAGTTCATCGGGCAATATTTTGAGACAGCTGTACCATAACCACCACCTCCTCCTTCTCAACCTCTCCCTCAAGTGAGATATACAGATAATGAGGATTTTTTTAAAAGAGAAATGAATCTTTTTCTTCGATGATGAAAATGAGAAGGAAAAGAAGGCGGAGAGAAAGATGGAAGAACAACAATTTTCTCCTCTTTTTTCATTTATTTTTTTTTGAGTAAAGTAGAAGCGAAGCCAAAATGATTTTATTAAGTAAAAATTTGTAGGGAGGCTGGTTTCGGTTTAGAGATGATGAGTAAAATTGCGATAAAGCAATAAAAAATGTGTACATGGCCTCTATTCCAATTCATTTTTTAGCCAAAAAAAGTTCTCTCTCTCGCCTGCTTACACCAACCACCAGCACCACCGACCACTTTTCATCATCATTTTATTTTATTTTTTCCTCCTCTCATTTTAAATATGATTACGATGATCTCGGCCGAGAAAAAAAGTGCTCAGCGTAAAAAAAAATAACTAGGCCGGAGAAAAAAAGAGAAGAGGCAAAATAATAAAATAGGTTTTCCATGATTAATTTTCTTTTTGGGTTTTCCCTTCTGGCCTTAACTTTTTTCTTCTTATCTCTCCTCAGAAACAAATTAACAAAATGCCACGAGATGAGAAAAGATACAACGTAATTTTTCTATGGAAATGAAGAAAAAAAAATGGGGACGACAACGACATTGAGAAGAGAAAAAAACGAGAAGATTTTTTTTAAAGTAAAGCTGCATCACACACCACACTCAACCTGGTTGTTAAAGTGGATATATTTTTTTACTTGTTCTAAAAAAATATATTATATATCTATTTTAAATCTTGTAAATCATGTCAAAAAGGGATGCTGGTATAAAAAATGCAATTTTGAATGTGACTCTCAAAAAAAATATAATATTCAAACGATGAAGATGATTGCGTTGTAATGAGAGCCTTCTCTCACTTTCATTTTTCATAATAATAATAATTGTTTTTAAAGTAAAATCCCGCATTTTTTCTATCGTCAGTCAAGTAAAACATAATGTGACATGACCGTGTTATCGTTTTATATCGTGAATATCAGTAACAATATTTTTTTTTCGATATTAAGTCTAATTTTAGTTTCTTCTATTTTTTATATTTTGATGGAAACCTGTGAAAGTCACAATGGAGATGTCCACTTTTATTCAAGCTTACTCACCTGAATAATTACTGCTATTCTCATTTCCATCAATGAAATAAGTCAAGTTATGTTTATTCATGAAAATCATACGATTTTCGAAATTAACTATTGTTTGACCTGTTGTAATTGTATTCAGAATCTTAATTGGAGTTCTCCTACCCAATTAAAAAAAACAGTTTTATGTAAATAATGTTTAATTGCTAAATGAGTAGGTTTAACTACATTAAGATTCATCAGACTGTGGGATCTTGAACAACTTAATTGATATAGTAGACCAATAATAATAATAATTAAATGAAAGCCATACCTTGGTATTTTATACTCTTATTTCTTGCGTCACTATATTTTTTGTTCTGGTCTGGCGAACGTACATAAGAAAATAAAATTTCTTTCAGCACTGTATTATTATTACTATTATTATTATCATCCTCCTCGCCACTTTTCCAGTTTTATACTCGCATCATTATTAGATATTTTTGTAAATAGTAGAAGGGAAAGTGAAAGTAGAACGGAAGTTCAAACACATTTAGCATAGTATACTTTGAACAGTATACCAAGTTGCGTAAAGAGAGAGAGAGAGAGAGAGTTAGTCATAATCATTTCTGGAATGACTTTTGGTTATTATATCAACATTAAAAATTCTCTTTCTACAAAAAAAATGTTATTATTACAAAAATTTCTATATCTGTCTGTCTAAAATTTCCACCTTGTTTGGCTGCTGCTACTACCTTGAATGAGCAAATGAGAAGAAAATAGAGAGAAGCCAACCAACTTTACATAAAAAATGTGTATATTATATACCCATGTATATTCTTCTACGAACAGACACATACACTTAGGTTCCGACTCTGCATCAGCAATTTGCATCTAAAAAATATTTAATTGTCATCATATCATAGAATATACTCTCATAATATTGTTATCTCTTATGCCTCATAGTTTTCCCTCTCTGCAATCCCATAAAAAACTCTCTTTAAAAAAGTTTTTTTTTGTGAAAATGACTTGTGTTCTGAAATATGTCTACCTGGAAAAAAACTTTTTTTTTACAAAAAAATATATACGACAGCCGACGACTATTTTTGTGCAGTCAAAGAGTTTCTGCTTGCTCGTGTATAGCAAGCGGCAATTATCTACAGCCGCGAGCCATAACAGACATCATAATAATCATTATACCCAGTCACTATGACAGGGAAAAAAGAAAGATTTTTTTTAAAAAATCTGTGTTTGCTTTACACAGCAATTTTGTGGGGGTTCACAAGCTTACTCTTTTTTCTACTTGCCATAATTTCGTAATAGTAATTTTTATAGCATATTATTTAATTGTTCCAAATTATTATTGTCCGTATAAAAAAAATGAGAACCGGTAAAGCTTGCTTAGCCAGCAGCACCAGCCATACAACTACAACAAAAAAAATACTGAAAACAGTTTGATCCTCTATTCACCTTTCGACCTGAACAATACACTGGGTATAATACCTATAGAAAACAGCTTAAACACAGAATTATATATTTTTTTTTCTGTAGAAGAAAAGAAAATACTTCATTTTTTATTCCCTTACATGTTTTCTTTCCTGGACAAGGTATAATATGGTGGGAAAAATAAGCAGCTCAACGCATAAAATTAGAAACCTTAGCTCAGATTTCCTTTTTACTCAACTTTATTTTCAATTTTAGACTGTGACAAAAAGATACGGTCTACTAAAACCCCAATTTCCATGTTCCCGTCATTTTATTTTACTTTTATTTTTGCACTGGTTTAACTTTCTCCCTCTGTTTAAATATTATATACAACCAGAGAGCCACATTGGCTTTTGGGTTTTGAGTGGAAAATGAGAAGAAAAGTGAGAAGCATTTATGTTGACACTTGACTTGTTACACACTTGTGGTGCTCTTGTAGTTTAGATATACATACTTGAGATATTTATAAAATAGGTGAAAAGAAGAGCAAAAAACCGCACATACCATACCAAAAAGCATGCTATTATCTAAATTCAATCCCTCTCTCTTGTACTCCACCACTGAAAAATAATATCCTTAAATGCTGCCTTGTACACAAAAATTTTATACGGGTGTGGTCTCTTACTTCAAGTCTCCCTCTCTTAAAACATTCTTTTCTCTCTCTTATCATTATTATTATTATTACTACCTTTTTGTATCAATATTTGTATGGTGTAAAGTGTATTTATATTTCTATATATTCATAAAAATTCCCTCCGAAAAAAGAGAAGGGATTTCCTTACAAAGACCTCCAAAAAAAAGTTTTTTCTTCTTCTTCCCTTCTTCCAACTTCCAATCAAGGTGAGTAGATGAGTCAAAAAGCTTATAATATGCAACTAAACTTATCTATCTCCACATGTTACACACAAGTTTTAACAAAAGAATTTTTCTCTCTTTTTCCTACCACCACGACCATGGCAAAAATGATGATCATTTTGCAGAGGGTTTAAAAGTTAAAATCTTTTTCCTTTCCTTCTTTTTCTCCGTAAAAATAAATTCACTCTGTTTTTTCACAACAAAAAAAAAGTTCCTTTGATTTTCTTCCCTGCATGTCATACCAATTATGGATGTGACCATGTTGATGACCATAAGGCTATGATGCCGACGTTGGTAGAGTACATGGTCATTATTATTATTCTTTTTTTACTACTATTCCAAGTTTTTTTTCACTTTTTTTTTATCTTTTTCACCTAAAAAGAGAAAAGAATTTCATTGTCTGGTTCATTTTTTAAAACAGTACATTTTCCAGTGAAAGGAGGAAATGAAAAGGCTTAACTGGAAAGTTGAAGAGAAAGAGAGAAGAAAATCCCAAGAATTTTCTCTATTTTTTTTGCAAAGGAATTCCTAAGGGAGATCAGAGGGAAAAGTATAACAAGTAAAGTAGCAGAGTATTCATAGGAGGAGATGGAGGAGGATTTTGAAGAGGAGGACGAAGACGACGACAATAAAAAATGCATATGTTTATAAGTACGCATATGTGTGTATAAGTACGTAGGTGAATAGCAGTATATAAATGTACATATTTAGCTCTGTTGCAACAATGATCATATGATATTGTTATGCACGTACATCTACAAAGTCAAAGCTGACATTCCTTTCCCTCTCTCTGCTTGTTTAGTACGAAGAGATGAGATGATGATGATGATGATGATGATAATGTGGTAGTGGTGGTGGTGGTTGAACCATTTTAGTAGAGCAGAGTAGAGAGGTGGTGGCATCATAGCAGAGGAGGCTCATTTCCACTTGTTTTTTTAAAATACCAAACTGTGTCCTCCTCCTCACTCTTCACACTGAGCCACTTTTATCTTACTCTTCATCTTCTTCTTCCCTTTTCAAAAGTCAAAACATAAACAGCTTCTTAGAGAGAGAGAGAGAGAGAGAGAGAGAGAAAGGAGGAAAAAAATAAGTTGGAAAAGTTGAAATCGCGTATACGAAAAATACACAGCGTGGAAAATGTTACGAGGGAACAAGACGTACTCTAATACACAGTGAGGTTATAGGTATCTGGAAAAAGGGGGGCAGAAAAAGTGAGCAAGATGAACAAGACAGGAAAAGAGAAAATGGACAGGCAAAAGGAATGATATATATTTTTTACTTGAATTAACTAACAAACTTTTTAGATTGGGTATAAAACACAGAGAGAGAAAGAGAGGACAGATACACACACAATACATAGCAGAGAAACAGTTTTTTAGCTTTTAAAAATAAGAAAAAAGAGTCGTGCCATCATGATCATCATGACCAGGATCACTATTCCCTTCGTCCTGATCTCATAACAATAATATCTCTTGATACTACTTACTCAACCAGAGTAAATAGACAAGCTTAAGAGTCAGATAGCAGATAAAGTTTAAAAAACTACTGGTAGTCTTGGTGGTGGTGGTGCTGATGGTATATCCAGAACTGTAATAATATATAACATCATCATAATAATGATAATGATAGTATAGGAGAGAGAGAGAGAGAGAGAGAGAGAGAGAGAGGTTTCTAGTAGAAAAAAAAGTTGAATAAGAAGTGTAAGAAAATTAAGAGAGAGAGAGACAATTTTAGGCTCTTAAATTAATTAGAAAAAAGTAGAGATAAGGGTGAAAAAAGGAAAGAGAGAAAAGGGATGAGGGTTTACACGCTCACTTTTTAAAGGGAAATATACACATCAAAAATAAGATGAGCTTACTTACAATTAGTTGAGTTTTTCTCAGAAATAAAAAAAAAAAGAAAAAATATAAAAGAAAAATAGAGTTGATGTTTATTTATTTTTTTATATTTTTTTGCATATTTACACAAATCCAGCAGTTTGTTATGATTTGCTGTTATGTTGTATGATATGCTATGTGATATGATTGGCAAATATATAAAAGGTTTTTTAAAGGGAAAAACTCATTCGTCCCAATGTAACAAATCCGGTTGCCAATTTTATTTTATTTTTTTGAGAAACTTTTTCCCCTAACAATTGTTTATGTCTTAAATAGGGCATTACTTTGTTAAAAGTAATTTGATAAATATGCAAACTCACATCAATTAAAAATAAATAAAAATAATATAATATGTAGGAGTAGTAGACCTTGTCATACAGTTTTATTTTTGTTTTTTGAAATTATTATTATGATTATCACAATTACAAATCAACAATTCTCATTAACTAATATCTTTTGACCTAGCAGAGCATCTAAAGTGGATTGCAAAGATGAGTATAATTATTATACTTTCTAAAAAAAAGATAATAAAACATTGAGATAGAAAGAAAGGGTTTAGAAGTGGAGATAAGAAAATATAAGAAAGGGTTATTTCCAAGAGCTGCACTACAATTTTTTTTGTTTGGTTTTCTCTTCTCTGATGTGTGAGTAGATAAGATGGTTCCAATTTAAAAGTAAAAAAAAATAATAATAAAGACTTGCACAAACTAGCATTATTATTATAAACAAAATAAAAACTCTTCTATTTTCTCTTGTACATCCCAGCATCATTATTAGTTGTCTCAGCATACCAACAACAAGAACAACAACCATGTGCACTCTCCTCCTCCACTATATACACATACTTGACGAGTTTTTGGATGAAAGTGAAAAGTGTTGAAAAAACGTGGCATGTATGTATGCTTATGTGTGTGTTTGCACAATTTGAAGAAGGAGTAAACAAACATGAGAGAGTAAAATGGAAAGTTGGAAATAATGATAAGGATATACAATAATAAGAGGACGGCCAATTTATTTTTTAAGCTATGGCGACAAACGGGAGAGAGTATGATAATCGTAATCATCTTACTTGACATCAAAATGACGATGATGATCATCATCATCGTCATCTTCATCAGAAAAGAAGTGCAAGTAGAAAAAGGATAAGGAAACGGAAGAGAGGCATGATGAGTGAGGGAGGAAGAGCCTAGTTAGCTCTGGCTCTATCTAAAATATTTTGTAGAAAGCCCCCTTTTGTAATTAGATAAGAAGGGACATAAAAATCGACTAATTATCAACCGGAGGGCCATCGAATATTAATGAAAATAATACTTAACGTCATACACACACATCAGCAGCAGCAGCAACTCAGCCAAAAAGAAAAAAAAATATAAAGAACCAAAAAAAGGCTGGTATGCATATTACTCTGTTGTTTCTCCCCGCATCACAAAGTATTTCTCGGTGGTGGTGGTGGTGTGCTTAATAAGTGGGATGCGACGTAAATGCGGGGAAAAAGATTAAATAGATAAAAGAAAGAAGAAGAAGAGCGAGAGAGAAGATGACAATGATTATCATCATCTTTGTCATAACCTTTAAAAAATCAAATATGCATATTACGTAATATAGCATTAATAGTTGTAATAAAAATATCTCTTATATTAGCCAGTATTTTGATGATGGCCTCTTGAATATAAAATTGTATAGCTTATACGAAAGGACATTGAATAGGCCTGGTTCACATGGCAAAAATTTGACAATCTTTTCGAAACCAATTTCTATACACATTCTTGCATATAAAATTGCATATTTACATATATTTACCAATAATATAAATTAGAACCAGGGCAAATTAGTCTGCAAGTTTATTAGTGAGATAAAGAGTGGAGCTGATGAGGAATTTTAGATACCTATTAGGTATACTATACCTACTATGAACTCTGTGAGGGTAATAAAGGAAGAGGATTTTCTTGGGAATAATACAAAAACCGTCTTATCTCCTTTTCCTCATTTTCTCCCTAAAATATACTCTCCTTTTATTTACCTAAATTCATTTTTACTATTTTACGGAATAAAATCCAACCAACTTTTACTTCACCGACAATAAAGAGTGCTGGTGATGGTGGTGGATACAAACAATATAAAACAAAGCGTACTAGTTACATGGTATATTCATCAACCCACTACCACCACCACCACGTTTTTTAATACTTTCTTGTACACTCAACCCACCCAGAATTATCTATTCTTTTAACTCATTTTCTAAAGTAACTTTACAGGAGCAGCAGGAAATGTACTTCTGTTACCCATGACGATAGGATGATATTGCTGTACTTTTAACTATAAAAACAAAAAAGGGAGTTTTTAAGCTGAATATGAGATGGGAAGATTTTTTTGAATTTTTAATTGCAAGTTTAGATAGCTCATTTTTCGTCGTCGTCATCATCAGCAGCCGCATCATCCTTCTACTGGATCCTTTCTTTTTTTCTAGCTTTTTTCATATTTTTCTTTTTCCCGTTGTGTCCCTAGAGTGTTTATTCATTCACACACGCAGAAAGGAAAGGGAATGAAAAAAGATGAGACAATATTCTTGTGTGTGGTGTGTGGTGCGGGTGCATGTGTAATACCGCGTATACCATAACAGTAGCAGTGGCAAAAAAAGGATAGATACCCAGCGGGGCTAATCAGACCAAACCATTTCCTCCCCAAAACGAAATGAAAAAGCACACTAAATATCAATCCATACTATAATATATATACCTATAATATATATGATATGGATATACTATAGTCCCAAGTCATTCACTTGATTCTTCAAAAAATTATATCAAAATTCCAATCTTCTTAATACAACAGCCATGCATTTTTAATTGTTGCTTCATTTTGAAGGAATGAGCTTCCATAGTAAAAAAAAACCTTACTTGGCTTCTACTACTGCTGCTGCACTAGAAATCGAAAGGACTGAATGAAAATTGGTGATGATATTTATTTATCATAAAAGTATACAGCTGCATAACAAGTAAATAATATGCATGTATTTTGATCGCAATTAACAAGTTGGGGATTATGTTTTCCTTTCATGGTAGCCCCCCATCATTTGAAATGTGGTGGTGGGGGTGTTGTTTATATCCTCTTCATATTTACATGATGCAATATGATGAGATGGTTCGTGTATGGTGGTCCTCATTAAATATTCTATTTGTGATTTTTATTACTCTTAAAACTTTCCTGCTTTCAAAAAGTATAAAACTTTCGGATGAAGAATAAAAGAGAGGACGGGCGGATATAGAGTACTTAGCTAATGTATTATGTATTGCTATATATGTTATATGGTGTTTTTCTATGATATGTGTGTATGCAGTGCAGAATATTATGTTATTGATAATAACATTTTAATTTTCACAAAATATATATATGTTTTATACGACGGTTTGATAGGTTTCCTTATCTTTCTATTTGTTGTAGTGTCAAAAGCAATGAATGCTTTGTGGCTTCGTTTCCGGTGAATGGATGCAGTGTAAACTTGTTCCATGGACATGTACAACTCAACTGGCTATTCTGGTAGGGATCCTTCACACATTGCACAAGCAAAAAATAGTCAACCTTTTAACTGGTATATATATTATTACTACATATTAGACATGGTCTCTAAGACTTTTACAACACAAGTGACACAGAGGTCATCCTGCTTACGTAACGTGTGAATGGTTCCTTACTTGAATGAACATTGCCGCAGCATGATTTTCTTTGTCCTTATTATTATTATCAAAAGTCCATTCTCACCACAATTTCTTAAAAAAGTCTTATTCTTAAATATTTCTTATGCTGTCAGAAGTCAAAGGGAGCAAAAATTGTTTTGGTTAAATTTGCAAAAACATCACAAATACCTACTTTTCTCAAACTTGGAAGTTGTGTTAAAGTTTAAAAATGGGAGAAGTGGTACCCCTCAGAGTAAGTTGTCAATTATACATACCTACATATATATATTTTGTCTTTTCATTTAATTTCAGTTTAATGTAGTTTCCGATAAAAGAGTTTTGGTAGGAAGGAGGGGATAACTAATACTACAGTTTACTACTTGTCTGTAAAGTATTTAAACAAGATACAAAGGTTGGTCTGTGCAACTTGACAACGCAACAAAATGCACTTGAAGCGTGAAGGTCGAGATGACTATATTATTCTGTTTACTTGCTATTATACGCGTTATACAAAGATGATTATTGAGGGAAAAGACATGGATATATTAATCTATACCAATCACAAAAATTTTAGTAAGACACATTTATCAAACTTTATATGCACGTATCAATACAATACGAGAATTTACTTTTGTCCACCGGTCTATATTCCATTTTCCTGTCGATACGACCTAAAACTTGGTACATCCATTGGAGTTGTTCCTGCAGTTAACCTGATTGATTAACAATATTAAATATCTGCTGGGGTATTGCATTTCTACAAAGTCGGATCTGAATCGGTTGAACAGGGTTGAAAGTTCAAACTCCTTTATGACAACAACAGGCGTGACTCCTAAAAGTGGAACTTGCCCATACTCCGGTTTACTATTTTTTTCTTTTGTGATTGATAGAAGCAGAAGTTGGTGTCTGTTTGTGGGCCTGAGAACAGAGCACGTGATAAGATTCAATACAGTCACCATCATGTGGCCCCTTCAGCAACCCAACTCTACACATATGCCAAGATCCCCATCAACTCGCACAACTTGCTAATGCTGGAAATATACCCTGAATCCCGAAACTCGTCTGACAATTTGCCCTGTACGAAGTTAAACTTTATGTCATTATGCTATGAGCCAGGAACAAGGGTGAGTGACATGAGATACAGTTTTGGCCATGAGTACGATCTTGTCAAGGTGGTGGATTTTACGGGACCCATCCGTTCCATGAGACTAGCTTTCGAACTGCTCCAAAATTTCAAAAGTTGCAAAGGGGTCGTATTTGTTATCAATAATGACAACGTTCAATTCACACATGGCTGCAGAGAGAATATGGACGACCTTCAGAAGAATTGGAACGTGGAGACTGTGAGGATTGTACACGACTTTTCAGTTGTCGAGAAAAGCGCTTTAGAAGCACAATCAGGGGCATGGCGATTGGATGAGATATTAACAGGATGTCTTTCATTTCCCAAACTACACAAGTTTCACGTGAGTATTTTTGGGAATGGGTCCAACTACGACAAAGTGAACAAATTTGTGACAGGACATCACATACTCAATACTTGCTACGCTGTGGAAATTAGCAATGAGAAAGTTAAATGCAAACCTAAACATCACCCAAGAAGCTTGTCTGTAAACTCATCCAGCGTTAGTCCTTCAATGGATTTAGCCAAAATCCCACCAGTAATCCCAGTTGATATGTCAACTGTAAAGAAAGAATCGGTAAATTGACCACATTCTTTTGAATTGTCTTCAAAAATCAGCTGAGTAGTTACTGTATTCTTTTTTACCTAATTTTTTTAGGTCAGCGAGGTTGAGGAACAGGCTCTGGTTTGCAGTAACATGAGTGCATCCTTTTTACATGGATTTCCAAAGTTTACAGGTAACTCGAAAGTTGAATCAACCAAATAATGAAGTCAAAAGTTTAAATTTACTTTTAAAAATTTTCA
>JAITYZ010001761.1:0-10832 GCA_027744595.1 Paronellides praefectus | reverse complement strand
AGTAGGTTATTAGTTTGAGCAGTAAATAATTTTCGTGAAATACCAGTATTTCCCTTTTTATATTTTACCTACATAAAATATTTCTATACAAACACAATACATCTTGTTTTTTTGTAGTTGTTGCTGCTTCATATGTGATCATTATCAAAGCTGTATAGGGATTTAGGCATAGTTTGCAAATTTGGCAAGGACGGCGGATGTTAGAATGAAAACGATGGTGGTGATGATAATGTGTTGTGCTATCCCTGTGCTAAACTTAAATACACACTATGGTAGTTTTGGTGGACGGAAGAATGAATGTAAATTTAGCTGATTAAAATTCAACAAATTACTGTAATTGCAATAGGTAACTGTGAAGAGCATACGGTTGTTGCTCATCCAAAACCGTGTCATTAATTGGTTTTAAATGTGTCAATTCTCGTAACTCGCAGACTAAAGAATTCACAAAATGACAAAACGTGCCGCTGCGTGACTCAGTGAGTTATATACCCAGTGCAATAACTGAAAATGGTATATAGCAACTTGTTATAGATTTCAAGCACATTTTCTGCCGTCTTTTTCTGTGCTTCTATTATATGTCTTCAGTTTATCCGGTAGGATATAGCATAGCATTAAATTCACAATTGCAGCTCTCTGACTGATTGCACGTTTAGAGAAGAGAGAGAGAGAAGAAAACAAGGTTACGTGCTGGTTTGTCTCACTTTGCCAAATTGTCAATTTCACCTAAATAACTTAGTGAAGGACAAACTAATAATGATAAACTATAGCAGTATGACTGACTGACGAAGAAGAGAAGGGTAAAAAATAAAAATAAATAATCATAGTGTAGCAGCGTCCACAAGAAAACACTACACAAGTGCAAATGAAATACTTGAGAGCTGAGAAGTAAATTTGTAAAATTATAATAATGCTAATGAAAAAAGGATGGATTGGGGAGTCAAGATGTCTCCGCCCAGATGCTACACTCTCAAAAAATAAAGTAGCAGTCACATCAACGACGACAACAACAACATCTCACTACTCTCGTCTGTTTTAAGTAACTTCCTCTTTTTAGACGGATAATAATCATCATGATCATCATTCATTCATTACCCTTTCTTACTAATCACTAATCATCCTTCCTCACTCCTATTTACTCCTGTCCCACGTCACCAGTCGAGTCACTATAAAAAACACTTCTGCAGTTTATACTACTAATAAACCTGCTGTTGATGATAATGATTATTTTTTTGGCAAAAATATATAGTGAAAATCTACAAAAGACTACTACAATCAAATCATTTATCAAAAAGGGAGAAACATCCCTGCCTGAGTTTACACAGTCAAGTTTTTCTCTTGCTCTGTGGGAAACTTGTCTCTTGGTATTGTCATTTGTCAGCAGGAGCAAAATGTGTCCAAAATTATGACTTGAGTTGTGGAATGTCTTGTTACAATATTTTCTTGTTGATTGCTGTTGTTGGGTTTTTGATGCATGGTTTGCTTAGTGCAATTTGCCTTTATTGAAAATAAATTACAGAAGAAAAGAGAGAGAGACTTGCTTGTGCCACGTTCCTTAAAGGTAAGTAAACAGGTAAGTCTGTCAAAAGCAAGGTAACAATTCATCTAATGACATATATTCATGCATGTACGCAACTAAGAACATCAGGACAAGAAAATTTGTACAAGACTGACGCGGCAACAAAATGCCAAACAAAGAAAAATAGAAGAAAGTTGTAAATCCATAAGCAAAAAAAATTGTTGACGACAGGATATATTATAATTGCGTACTATATGAACGAAAATAATTTTTTTTTCTCAAGTTCAGGTGCTTATTGTAATTTATTTGGCATTATATTGTGTTCCGTAAATCAATGAGACGAGACGGAAGGCTTAGTCAAAAAATTAACTTGTACGCCTATTTTAGCATGTGTATGTCCCTTTTCCACTCTCTCTCTCTCACGTTCGACAAAAAAAAAGTTTCACTACTTGTTATCGTTTTTAGTCATCTGTGTAGAAAAAGCGTTTCTTTTAAACGTTACTTTTTTTGCTTTCGAAACTTTACATAACGGGCGAATGTGACTGCAATTAATCTGCGTTTTATCATTACAATCATCATGATAAATATATTGGGATGATGGTGTGGTGCCGTCGGCAAAAGTGAACAAAAACCTGTTGCAAACAAGGTCATTAAAAGCAAGATGAGGATCCCAACACCAGACACCGATACGGGTTTCATATAAATTTACAACTTTACAGATAATTTCATAAATCTATTACTTTACTACTCTACACTGCTGCCTTCTTCTCGTAAGATAATTATCATTTTTGGTTTAGCGACACCAACAACAAAAAGGATACACGATGTAATTCATAATATTTTGCCAAATCATGTGTGACTTCCTGCCAACCTAATGCGAATGAGAAACATGCGACATGCATGTCAAGTAGGCAACAAAGAAAATTCCTAACAATGGTCATAGGCTTTTACTTACGTGCTTCTAAATTGTTTCTAAAACGGTGACTTGTTGTGAGAATAAAAGAAGATGAAGATGAAAAAAACAAGAATCCTGCTTGTCGTGTCATCATTGAAATCATTGATACTATGACCGTCCTCATCAAGTCATCAGTCAAGAGCAGAGAGATGCTTTGACTTTGAAGTAGTCAACCGTATTTTATTATTATGTATGCGTATTTCTAATAATTATTAGTATGCGAGCGCTATACACTTTAAAAAAGTTATTGAAGCTCTGCCAGAACCATTTCTTGGTATTTTGATTGCATCAAAGGACTCTCATATAAGTTTGCCATGATATGATGTATTTGTAATTATTTGTCGGTATGTTTTGTTCACGGGTCTTTGCCTTTATTTCAAATAAACCAAAATGAAAGTATCTTTTTACATAAAAACAACGCATGAACACATAGGTAGTATACAACACGCATGATGATAATGCTATGCTGTTGCAGTAAAACTCCCGAAATGATTCATTTCGTGGGAATGGTATAACCATCACGTTTCCCATCGATCGCCGCCAGCCCTCTTGTTGTATCCAGCTTTAAAACTACCAAAAAAAGTTTAAAGGATACTCAAGCTGAGAGTTTTGTATGTAGATGATCATCTTTATCATCAGCAAGTCCTAAACCCTGATCTTAAACACGCTACAAAAACGGTCTTTTGTGTTTTATATATAAACTTATAAACAAACGGCAACCACATAAATAAACCATTCATGCGCCATCATGGAGGACCGCTGTATTTCAGTAACATTGAGTGATACAGATTTACAAGCTTTTTCTTGTAATTTGTGAGGAGTATAGACGGACACTGTCATAGCAATTCCCTATTTTGATATATGACTACCCCGTACAGCAGTCCTTTGCAAAAGCATGCTTTTTGTTGTTAAAAAATGCATTCTTAAGAATCTCTCCTCTTCAATTCAAACAAGCACGCACAGATGTTTCTTTTAAACCTTTCTCAGATCAGGTTTCCTCATCTTCAAAGAAAGTATCTCCATTCACTATTATTACTATACTTCGTTTACTTCTCGCATTGCTATCCTGCCTCATCTGATACTTCAAATGACAGAACAAGAGATGAAATACAAATAAGAGAGAAGAAGCGAGCATCTGGTCTTCCGCAAAATCCCGTAAATACACTTGTTACGTAAAACCAAACATTTGTAGAAACCCTCGATTCACGATTAGGAGAAATGAGAGGTTCGTCCGTCATCTAAACAACACGTTATCATCATCGCTTTTTTGCATTTTCTCTCAAATTTCATTACCTGTTTTATCACAAAAATATGTTATACTGCTAGGGTACCACGTTGAAGATAAACGTGTGATTGCGATACAAATACTAAAACTTCTTTCCAAATAAACTGTTTTTAGTGTATCTAAAAAATATAGAAAAAAGTCATGCAAGGTCGCAAGTTTCTTACACGCCACACGATTATTGTGTAGAAGAGAACAAGCGGGTACCCGGAATATAATTGTTAGATATTTTTATGCCCAATTTTCACAAATCGCCATTAGCAAGTTACAAATCACAGTGATAGTAAACGGGGACTTTTTATATGCCAGTTAGTTTCGGATATTATTAATCCTTTTTACGGCAAAGCGGGAGCTTCGGTTTTTAAAACGGTAGTATATCACGTAAATTCGCTGTAAAATGTCCAACAAAACATTATATTATTATGTTTGCAGGCAATGTTTTACGATGTTGGTAGGAGCAGTAACGGGAGAAAATTTATAGTTTAAAAACGTGAGCAGGGTCTTCATATCTGCATACACCCAATGTTTGTAGGTAGGTATGCATGCATGTACGTTTCTAGTCATTTAATTTGAGGTAATGTAGTAGAGATTGAGGATTTGCAGAGATTAACTCTTGCAAATAGTTCCGTTTATTAAAACGCATGAGAAGGGATCGAAACGAGTTTTCTTTTTGTTTTATTTAAAATCTCTCATGTGATATTAAAGTAATTTGATGTCATTAATGTATTGTAGCATTAATAAAGATAACAGTTTCCATTGTTTGATTAAACATTAAAACAACATTTATATTATATCCTGTCTCAAAGAATCAGCATCAGCACGCAGCAGGGCAACATAAAATTGTTTGGTTTGTTCAGAAGCATTGTTCAAAAAAAGATGTTGAGTTTTTAAAAAAGTATGTTACATTACATCTCTCGTAAAAATAAAGGAGCATATAGTGCTATTTTGGAATGCAGGTGATCGTGTTATTGATGTAATTGAAATACATAACCTTAAGCCAATGCTAGTAATTTACTACTAATCACCAACAACAAATTGTTTGAACCACGTTAATAAATTAAATGAACAAGCCTATAATTATACTTGATTATATATAGTTTGTTGAGTAAACAAGTTGCTCAATTTACAACTCATGACACAACTTTGTGTCGTGATGATGATGACGTTGACATTTTGCTTGGAGGCTCCTCCAACAAATTGTTTGAACCACGTTAATAAATTAAATGAACAAGCCTATAATTATACTTGATTATATATAGTTTGTTGAGTAAACAAGTTGCTCAATTGACAACTCATGACACAACTTTGTGTCGTGATGATGATGACGTTGACATTTTGCTTGGAGGCTCCATCAGGAAAATCAGGCATTATTGCATTGTTAAATGTATGCTCTCATCAACACTATCATCATCTTACTCAAAACAACATGAGATTGGATATCAATCAGAATATCTTTCTACTATAAGCAGCAAAAAAACTTTTGCTGGCTAACGAATCAGTTGAACACAAGTGCAAGCAGCAAAAACGTACAGTAACCATTAAGCAGCAAAAAAAACTTTTGCTGGCTAACGAATCAGTTGAACACAAGTGCAAGCAGCAAAAACGTACAACCAAAGATCAACAAGTGCAACAAACGCAAACAAATAAATAAACAAGCGAGAGAGACAGATGGTAGCTGTAGAGAATTACTATCAACTCTGCGGGGAAATACACATTACCGAAATTTGAGCTCCTCCACACAACACACACATTAATTAAAGGTGACGAAACTCATAATATGAGAAATTCTTTCCTATCATTACTCTCATTATTATCATCAGCACAGATCATAGGGAAAAAACCTGATTGAAAGAACATAATAGGTTGAAATTAAGTTCGCCATTTATAATAGGAGGACGGCAATAAAACACAATGGACTCATTTTCGTATATCGGCAATTTTATTTCGTTTGAAAGGAATTTAAAAAGAAAAAAACTTTTATGATGATTTTTGCTCCATATTGCTTTGTTCGTTGTAAGTGGATTTTTGGCAAGTGGATCGTCATCATAAACAGAAAAGAATAAGCAATAGAACAAAATGCGGTAACTGATATTCTATCATCGCACTTTGCCAATAATTCTTTTTCGCAATGACCAGTAAAAGCATTTAAGAACAATATCTAAATGTAAAAAAGTCACTTAATAACTAAACTAGAATAAATGCTGTCATCATCATTATTGTTCGGTAAACTATTGTGGTGTTGTTCACCTGTCCTTCTAAAAAAGAAATGTTTGTAAATTTTGTCTTCATGAATTGTATATGTAAAGTATATTTAAGAATTTCCCTGCAGAAGTAAGAGTTTTGACTTTTGAAAAATAAAGATTTTTCATTTAAGGCATTTGACTATCATTTCCCATAAACATACTTAAAATACTGGTTATTGCTTCCCTGCTGAAGGCTAACAGTAAAAGTAAAATTAAGATGTACTCTCTACTCACCCTTCTGACACACCACCACCATAACCAAAAGCCAACAACTTCACCTTCACCGGTCACACATTTTTGGAATATTAAAAGGAAGAGAAAAAAACCATATTGTGCTTTTTTAAGCACTGACTTGCATTTGTAACGAGCTTTTAAAACCCAATGTGGATTTTATTGGTAATTAGGAAATTCCATGGCCGGTAGCAGGAAAACGTGTTATAAGATTTATTTGTTTTGTAATGCTAATATACTTGCATATTTTTGTTAAATTCTCTTTATAAGGCCTCCAACAAAATGTTCACAAGATGTTTAAGCAGCTTGAATTACATATTTGCTGACATATTATATACATATGATGCCGGTTTGTGTTGAAAAGAGCCCAAGTCGTATCAAACACAAAACTGACAATAAATTGTTTTTGTAGATAAAAACATCTGCTTCGACAGTTCACTGGCAATTTTGGTATTTGAATTCTTAAAAATTGTGAATTGGGATTTATAAGCTCATTGGCATTGATTTTGTATTGACCATAAAAATTATCATGATTTTCAAAAATGTTTTTAAGTCCAAAGTACACGTAAAAGTTGAAATTATTAAGGAAACAAAAAAATGCTAGATTCAACATATTATATACTCCCTATTTTAATTTATGCCTCGCAGAAAGAATAATTCACTGCGTCCCTCACATCAACATTTTTTTGCACGCCCCGCCGTTTGCCATTCAGAGAAGACGACGAATTTCAACATGGTCTTTATTGTCAGTAGTCAGTAAATTTAATATAGACAAAAAAATGTACGAGCGAACATGTAAAACTACGCATTCACAATAAATCACAAATCCCTCATAATAATTTTCATTGCATCTTTGTCTTCTTTTTTTCTCATAAAAAGTGTTAAAATCTCAAAATATTGTTGACTGCATTTTCGTTTTTTTTTGAAGGGATCGAACAAAACTTTCATGAATTCATTAAAGACACACAAAATGTTATCGAAAATTTTCATCTAAACAGGCAAAGTCAAAAGTTATATGTTCACTCTCAAAGTGAATAATTCACTGCGTCCCTCACATCAACATTTTTTTGCACGCCCCGCCGTTTGCCATTCAGAGAAGACGACGAATTTCAACATGGTCTTATTGTCAGTAGTCAGTATCAACAGTAAATTTAATGTCGACAAAAAAAATGTACGAGAACATAAAAAAATCATTTAATTGTATGTAAAACTACGCATTCACAATAAATCACAAATCCCTCATAATAATTTTCATTGCATCTTTGTCTTGTTTTTTTCTCATAAAAAGTGCTAAAATCTCAAAATATTTTTGACTATGCATTTTCGTTTTCTTTTTTTTTTTGAAGGGATCGAACAAAACTTTCATGAATTCATTAAAGACACACAAAATGTTATCGAAAATTTTCATCTAAACAGGCAAAGTCAAAAGTTATATGTTCACTCTCAAAGATTCAGGACAGAGTTTCCTTTTAAATTGTACAAAAAATTAAATGACAAAAAGCCCTTTATTAGTACTCAGGTCTCAGGTGGCAAAACATCCTTGACCATGAACATAATGACGATAATGTGATGAATGAGTACACTTGAACAAAAACGCACATTATGTGTGTGTGCTCAATTATTGTTATTACTTTAGCATGAAAATCGTTTTCTGCATGATTTCTTCATGATGCAAATTTAGCCACGCCTTTGACGTTTACCGAATAACTCTTTGAGCATTCCAATATCCCAACTAATTTTTAACCAGGACACGTGTTTTTTTAAACATTTTACGCACATACCTACGAAACGAACGAAATAACGAAACAAATGAGTTGTATTATAGCCAATGATGATAGTGCAAAAATGTAACAAAAATCTTATTTTGGCAACCAAAGCAGAAAAAAACAATCAATGATCGGGCATGATCAATTAAATATTCATAATAATAAAAATATAGGTCCTTGATGCTGTAAATCAATCTCCCGTAAACCATGGCATAATATTAACATACATATTGATATCTTTAATAAGACGTTCTTACACATGACAAAAAAGAGAAGAAAAAAAGAATGCTTATTATTGGATTATTATTACTACAGAGACGTAACATTATTAGCACACACGAGGTAGCAGTCAGAGAACTTGAAAATTGAAAGACATCAATTTCATGTTATTCTCTTGTTTTAGTTTAACAAGGTTGCAAACTATTCCACCAACTTGTCTCATAAAAATCAAGCTGAACAGCAATGTGTAAAAAAATATTTATGACTTTTTTGTACGCTTCAACCTCTTCGAGGTAAAAATGCGATAAAATCATGAACAAATCGTTTTTTCCCCAAAGATCCACTTTATGTTTCTTTTGCATATTATCAACATCATACCTATTCGTCTTATTATTATCAATATCAGCATCATCAGCAGAAGAATGCACATATATATTCATCTCGGCATAAAACAACGCCACGAAAGTGTAGTGTATCTCATTTTCTAATTTAAAGTTCATCTCTGTTACATGCGTAATCTGATATTAAATTCTGANTCTGATATTAAATTCTGATTCGCATTCACATAAATCCTTTCATGGTGATAGATGATGATCGTGTTTATATAAAGCAATTTGCTGAAATATCAAAATGTTATACAAAAACACACATATATAACGTTTGTCCAACTTACCATGTTGAATTATTCCTTCCTCTAGCAACGCTTGCCACATTCCGGTAGCTTGATGTCTGGATTTCACAATCCCACTTGCACTCCCAATAGCAAGCATACCAATCAACCATTTCAGCTCCTACAAGACATCTCCGGAATGTTCTTGACTGTTGACGTCGATCACGAACCAGACCAGGTGAACGCGTAAGTATCAAAGTTCTTAAAATCCGGCCAGCTCGAGTCATTTCTGGAGATGGATTCTGCAATATCAATAATAATAAAATCAAAATTGTTTAACGAACAACAAGAAGAGGAAGAAGAAGAAGGATAATACTTTGATAAACTCGTAGATAATACCACTAGCAAGTTAAAAACACATTTTAAAAACTTGGCGTTGGCGTGCTCATTTAAACTAAAACAATTATTATTATCATGATGATGATGATGACGCTCCATTTTACCTTTGTATAAAATGTATAAAAAATATGCATATAAAATATAAGCATGGAATAGTACGCTTTTTTTCTATATCAATGCCAATTCCCCATGTCACAATCCGAACACGTCTCTTCGCTCTTCATTTTATTTGTAAAACCGCACCTACTCTTTTTGAATAGGACATTAGTTACCTTTTTATTCGTTAATTTATCTTCATACAGAAGCACCTGTGTCCCTGATCAACGTATGTTTTGTGAGATGCAGAGAGAGAGAGAGAGAGAGAGGAGAGATTTCTACCATACATTAGTTACCTTTTTATTCGTTAATTTATCTTCATACAGAAGCACCTGTGTCCCTGATCAACGTATGTTTTGTGAGATGCAGAGAGAGAGAGAGAGAGAAAGGAGAGATTTCTACCAAATATCTAAAAAGTCTTGTCTTGAGCAAAACATTTTTTTTTCATTATTATGTTTGTTAAACAAAGCAATATTGTTTCAGGAGATGCCAAAAAACACGAGCTTGCTTGTATAATATGTACCTATATGTACGCTTGTGCAGAGCAAAATAAAAGACTTAGGTCAGCACTTAAGTTTCCGATGACTATGCTCCCGCAGCGAATAACGTTTTGTTCAAAGCATCTTACATAGAGTGTGTGGATTAGAGTGAGATGGGGTTCAAACCGCCTGCCTAATTAACTTCAGATTAGATTTTGAGGTGGAAAAACTTATGAAAACTATCTCAGAATAAATGAAATTGCAGATTAAATACGTCCGACGATGAGCCGTGCACTCGCTTATTATGTTCCTTTTCTGATTTTAATAAAGTCTATAGCTAAGTTTATGATTCACTTTCACTTTCTTTTAATGGATCTTGTATGTCTTGGTTATATGTACATGAGGGAGTATCGTCTTGTTCAGTTAAGAGATTTGCAAACTTTATTATTATTCTGCCCACATAATGCTGACGATGAGGATGATAAAAAAATGTACACCTGAACACAAGCACTTCTTTCATTATTGATTACTTGACATTTTTTCATATCTCTATTTTAAACCTTGTTATTAACCATTTTTTATTTTTTTATTATTTATGCTTGCGAAATACCACTGCATTTTAATAATTAAAAACTGAGGTCGTAAAAGAAAGATGCATGCGTTCATGTAAACTAATGACTAATGACTAACTTTACTACCTATATTTGTAATTAGCGTCAAAGAATAATTGGAAGTCTAAATTGGGTATGTCCAAAGCATTTCTCTTGGCAGCAGAAATAATTTCAATTGAAAGTACTTCTTCTTTGAGTATTTGTATATTACATAGTACCAAATTGCATAATGCTACCTGTTGAGGGAATTATATGGCTTGTCTTTTCCGTAGGTCACCCAAAGGATGAATTTTACGTATTCCTACTTGTGCGGGATTACCAATGAATAAAATATATTTGTAAAATGGATTATCCGTCTGTTCGCTGCTGAAATTCTACTGACTTGATATTTTGCTATAAACTGGATCCATTTATGTCAATTAAGG
>JAITYZ010001760.1:0-11528 GCA_027744595.1 Paronellides praefectus | reverse complement strand
TTCTACTTAACCCAGACTAAAAGCTAGACGACTCATCATTCTCAGTCAACCACATTTACTATTCATGACTTGCCAAGAAGCATAATATAATTATATGCATATAAAATCCATTGTCATTCCAGTTAATTTACCTGTAATTTACTAAATCCTGTAAACAAGATAGATACATAAATATAGGTACCTATGTGGGTAAACAGAAAAGACTGAGAACGCACGTTTATGAAATTAGTACACCCTGCTTCAGTTCCACTTTCTCCAACTACAAAAACCCATCATAATTGTCATTCATCATCTTCATCAAATTATTCCGCATTTTAGGTCAAGGTGGCAATACACTAATAATTTTATCAACTGTCTTCCCTACTCTGTTGCTTGACTTGACTTGACTTCACAAAAAAACACCAAAGCAGCAGCTGTAGATTTCCAAAAAAAAAACAAATTACCTATTTACTCTACCCAACTTCCATAATATTCAATATTCCATAAATAGGTACGTTTTGTATTGCATGCATGTCATATATATTTATAAACACATGATTTTGGCATTATTTCCACTTTTTTTCATGGCAAGCCACTTGACAAGAAAGGACATGAAAAGGACATGCGACAGGGAACAAGAAAGTAAAAAAAAATTCTTTTTTAAGCATTTTTTAACGGTGTATCCTTCAAGGTAACCGATGAGTTGAGAACATGGCAAAAAATATACACAGTTGCGGTACATTTTTTATGGAATGACATGAACATGACAATGTGTAATAGTATGGGTGGGTGGCTCGCTGTCTGGAAGAGGATGTCATAAAGACTGAGGATATTACGACTGTCAACGAGATGTCAATAGCAAAGGAATAAATATAATGTGTAATGTCCATGTGTAGTACATAAGCATGTACATTTTTTTGTAAAGGAAGAAACATTAAATGGTTATTTATGTATCCTCAACGCATAATCTACAACACGAGTGTGTGCCGTTGTAACAAGGATAAAAAAATGTGTACACAAAATAAAATAAACTCACGCGATCAAGCAGTCATCTTAATAATGACTTGGTTGACTCATCATTTTTTTTTTTGTTTTTTTTTGTTTATCCGTCTTGTTTGTCCATTTAGCTGGTTTTTTTGGAGAGAGATAGAAAAAAAGACACAGAAAGTTTGGTTTTTTATGATCCAAATGTCTTTTTTATTTTATGACGAGTAGCAAAAGTAGCACTGCAGGAAAGACGGTAAGAAAACAAAATGTTTTTTATTCCCGGGCCTCTGTTCCCTATCTTCTTTGTAAGCCTTACTAAATAGGTTTAACCTTCCGCTGCTGCTGCTGTCTTACACGTGGAGATAGACAGTCAGAAAGAAAAAAGTCAAGTAAAGTAAGTACCTATAAAAAAACAAGCTATCCAACAAGAATAACAACAGCAGTGGTAAAGACAACAACAACAATAAACGCTTGATCATCAACATGAACATCATTTCATTGTTTGGTCGTCTTATATATTTTTTTTTNCAACATGAACATCATTTCATTGTTTGGTCGTCTTATATATTTTTTTATATTTTTTTTGCTGCTATTCTTTAACCATTTTCCCTTGTTGGCCTGGTCATTAAATCCGCCTTGATGTCCCCTCTCTTTCCTTTCACCTCCCACATTATTACTGTTACTATTATTAATAGTATTTTCTACTACTCTCCCTCATGGGCATCATCATCATTATCAACGTGTCTTCTTCTTCGTCGTCGTTTCTTTCCCTTTTATTATATGTCTAGTTTTTTCATCTTCAAAGTAAACAAGTCCGGAAAGTTAATCCCCCTGTGACCAAACCACAACAACGTCACATGATGTCAAAGCTGATGATGATGTTTATTTTTTTGTTTCAGCTTTTTGGTGTTCAACCAAAATGACAGCAATAATCCAAAGCGATGATGATGATAATAACAATCATAAATGATGGGATGATGCAAAGGTGATTACTTATCTTTTTTTAGCGCAAGGAGAAAGTTGTGGAGAAAGTAGCAGTTGAGCTGTTCAACTTTACCCTGAAGATGCATTTACAAAACTGCCACCAGCATCAAAAACGCAATCTCACCGCAGTAAAAACCCTTTCCTAAAAAAATATAACCCTTTCCTATTTTTTGAACGGTCAGTTATCAGAGCCAAAAAAATAAATAATTATGGTAGCAGGAATATTTATTTTTTGTTTTAAAAGCGTTTGAAATAGGAACCCAACTTTTTTAATGCTCATTTTCCCCTATAATATTCCTGCTTATTATTATATTTTATGTAAATTTTTGTCGCTTATTGCACGCCAAAATATTTTAAGACGTCCGCCGAGTGAAACCCGTAAGATCCCATAGCAGTTATTATTGTTTACGTTCATATAATTTAATATAACCTTGTTGACTTCTTGGCATGGCATCTCTCTAGGAAATGAAACGAGAGCAAAAGAGGAAACATTTATTGCTACCTTGATTCCCATTAGCTATTCCTTATATCCTTCCCCCCCCCCAAAAAAAAATATAACACGTTAAAATTGGAAGGACTCTGGAGAATTGGGATGCATATACCTACACCCATCCACATTACACTATTATTATTATGCTTGCATGCATGTATGCACCAAGGAAAAACAATAAAACTTACACAAAAAAAGAAAGTTTGGTGATGTAAAAAAGTCTTAAAAAGCTATGTACTCGTCCATAAACACGTACATTCATTAGCGCTAGGTTATCATGTGGCCATCATGATAAGTGAATATATTAAATAGATTACTATACAAGCTTGGGTGGGTATTCTAATAATAATAATCATGCATATTCATAAGAAGTAGTAATCTTGGTTGGGTTGAATAGTTGAATCAAATGAAGTAGGAAAGACGTTATCATTTATTATAGGAGTATAATATAGAGGATGATAATGATGATGTAAAATGAAGAGAAACAAGGTAGGTAAAACTAAAGTGACTTTAGTTTTTAGTTGAGGTTGAAAAAATAAATAAAAGGGTATGGAAGGAAGTGAAGCCAAAAGCCAAGGGCAATTTGAGGAAAAAGGGTAATGAAGAGCAGCGGAGAAGAGAGAGAGGAGGGCAAAGGAGAAAAGAGAAAAAGATGATGATTGCGATATGATAGGAAATTGGTGTTGGTGATGATGATCATGATGATGATCATAAGATGGCTATGATGATAATGGTAATGATAGCTATACACAGTTTTGTAGGTAGCTATAGGTTTTGTGGCGGTGGAAGCAGCAGCAGTAGTGGCAGTAGTGGCACTAGGCAAATAAACATTATCACGAGGTAAATGACACGAGCTGTCCATATATCACGATAATCACGAGTGAGTGAGCAAGATCGGGAAGATAACATGTGTGTGCAGTAGTAATGAATTGAAACCGTACTTTGTGAATGACCCCTAAAATGTACGGGAATATATCTACACAGGTTATCGAAGAGGGAGTGAAAAAACAATATCCAGAGGCTTTTTATTGTCTTAATAATATAGCTCGCTGGTGTATATGACATTCTCTTCAGGAGTTTGTGTATAATGTATGCATATATATAAGTGCATAATGTATAGGAAAGGGGCTATGTAAAACTATATGTAAAAATCCTCTTTCTATTTTCTAAAAAAGAAAGCTCCGACCAAAAAAATAGGTAGCTACCCGAAAATTGGTTTAGGAGGAAAAAAAGAAAGAATTTCGTGAATAGTCGCAGTTAACCTGAAGCATGACCATGTGCTTTGTGTGTAGGCACTTAGGTACATTAAGGGGCTGTTCACGTATATCAGGTTGTTGAAATATTTCAAACATGCTTTTCAATTATAAGCTACTTGTTTTAGATTTTTAGTTTTTCACATTTCACACTGAATAAACAAATAAAATGTGCGGTCTGTTTTGTACGGCCCCTTAATAGGTATGCATTTTATTATAAAGCTTTCGTGTCACAAGGTACACTATTTTCGTGCTGCTCCTGCTGATATGATGATGATGATAGAAGGTAGTATAAGGTAGCAATATAAAAAAAACGATTTAACAATTGAATTGGCAAAGTTTTTTATATGCCACTTTTATGATCCCAATTTGGAAGTAATCAAGTTAAGTCGAAGATAGGCTTTTTTTATACTCAAACTGCACGGTTTATGGTATAAAAAAAGGACTGTAACTTTTCTCTTCCAACCAACTGCATTACAAAATACATATAATATTCGACATACCTATATTTAAGTAGGTAGGCATATTGCACATTGACATAGGCATTATGTTTATTTGCATCAAGCTCATTTCGAAGGCAGCTCGGAAGGAATACCTATTTAAGTAGGTAGGCATATTGCACATTGACATAGGCATTATGTTTATTTGCATCAAGCTCATTTCGAAGGCAACTCGGAAGGAACAATGGAGAGTACGAGAAAATAAACATTAACAAAAGTAATGGTCGGTTTAGGGTCAACTTTTATGCATGTTAAGTATATATCCATTATAAATATGTGTGTATGTAGCCCAGGTAAGTGTATAAATACTTAATAATGTGCGTAGCGGTACAAGGACGATACGGTACGTACGTCGTACGCCATTGGAATTTGTAAATATTTAGGTATATCTCTAGGCTGTAGGAAGTATGGTGCTGGTGAAAAAAAATAAAGTAGCATTTCCTTTTCATTTTTGCATATTTTAAGTTTAAAAATAACTTTAATGTTATAATTCGAAAAGGTGGAAGTTTGTAGGAAGTATGGTGCTGGTGAAAAAAAATAAAGTAGCATTTCCTTTTCATTTTTGCATATTTTAAGTTTAAAAATAACTTTAATGTTATAATTCGAAAAGGTGGAAATGGGCGTGGACAAAGTGTATTAATTAAAAAAAGAGAAAGCAAAAGAGAGAGAGATGAGATCAAGAGAAGCCATAATGGTTTCAGATCCCATTAAATAAAATGGTTTGAAGAAAGCCAAAGCAATTACAAAAAAGAAAGAAAATATAGGGTGTTTAGTGCTTATGGTCTTGTTGTGTTGTTTTTAAGGAAGGAAAAAAATATAAGATTTTTTCCATTGGATATTTGTTTGCTTTTTTTCACATTAAAACTTTGACTTTCAAAGAAAAATATGTGGAGATCGGGAAAATGTTAGCAAACAAATTTTCGGGGTTTTCCAGTGAACTTTCTTCCGACCAACACGTGATGCGAATTGAAAATCCTACATGTTGAATTGTATAAATTGTATAAATATGTGTTATGCATTAAAACGCTTTGATCATATTTTGTTTATTTGCATTACTGATAAAATGTAAATGAGCTTAACAAAGTATAAAATTAACAAAAAAAAACATTTGCCGATTTCCAAAGTTAAGGAAAATAGTTTAAAGAGTTCTTTTCTAATTTCTCGGTGAAAGTTAAATATTTTGCGAACCGAATATTTCAGCAAATGTAGACGGTTGAAAGTTTTTGTTTGACGTGGTGACGTCCAAGGCTGTGTAGAAGAGAGCGAAAATTTTAAACTTTTTTCAAGGAATCGCGTTACACAACAAGCCTTCGTTTCATTTCATATCAAAATGGGATACCTGTATAATCCATATATACTTTACATGTAAACAAATTTCTTTGAATTTCCTCCCACTCATTTTATACAATGATACGTTGCAATAATATGCTCATATTCCATTTCATAGGAAATAATGTTGAATATATATTTTTTAAATAAAAAACTTTCGTACCATAAATGCTCTTGTATTTAAAAATTTAAAACTTAAGTAGCGGAACTATCATGCTTCTTTTTTTATTTCCCGGTATTCATCTTTCATATGCCCGGGTCACACAGCTTGGGTCCTTGACTCGTGTGCATTTCGAAACAAAGAATATTATAATATTGCTCGGAAGTATAAAAAATACCTCTTAATGCCCCGGAACAGGTAAGTATCTATTTTAATTTACGAAATTGCTTATTTTATTTGATGAATTTCCCTGCTAGTTTGATACACTTTTTAGGAGTTTTATTTCCTTTTATTTAAATACGTCGTTTCTCTCGCCCACTCTCTCTTCCTCTCTACCTTGATTACTTACATTTTTTTTCTACTTCACACACACAAGCTTTTTAAGTCTGCAGAACAATAGCAGCAGTAACTGGAAATTAATTTTTTTCCGGGAAATTTTACTCCCGCCACACCAACAAATTATATGCATTCTTCTCTCCTTCCTCCGTCCTCTCTTCAATTCCAATTTTCTCTCCAGCAAAATTATATAACACTTGCACAATATATAATAAGCCCGTATATATCTATAACTTTCTGTCTGTTTCACTGTAAGAAACACAAGAAAAAAGAGAAAGTATAGTCATGGGACAAGTTTTCACTTCGCTATTGCTGCTGCTCCTCCTACGTAAAATTGTATACCTTGTGTTTATCATGAATGAGTGAACAGTTTTTCTTTTCTCATTAATTAGCTCAATTCATGTTGCTTCTCTCCTTCCTCCGTCCTCTCTTCAATTCCAATTTTCTCTCCAGCAAAATTATATAACACTTGCACAATATATAATAAGCCCGTATATATCTATAACTTTCTGTCTGTTTAACTGTAAGAAACCCAAGGAAAAAAGAAAAAGTATAGTCATGGGACAAGTTTTCACTCGGCTATTGCTGCTGCTGCTCCTCCTCCTCCTACGTAAAATTGTATACCTTGTGTTTATCATGAATGAGTGAACAGTTTTTCTTTTCTCATTAATTAGCTCAATTCATGTTGCTCCTTCCTATCTATCCATGTTAGCTACCTATAATATTATACTGGGCCCTGTATATACCTCCAGAAAGAAGCCTTAAAAGAAAGCTAACTTTACAAACTGGTTATAAGAAAAATGGTGGTGGTAGTGGTGGCGATGGTGAATGGGGAAAAGTGAAATTACAACAAGATAGAATATACCTACGACTTGATGCAACATCCACCACCACCACCAAAATAACTACCTATTTCTCTTGTTCTTCGTCTCCTCCACCTTCTCCATCTCTTTTCATTTCTTTCTCTCTCTCTGAATGTGCATTAATTACAAGAGAAAACGTGCATCAACAGCAATAACAGTAACTGTGTTATCTTATTATTCTCCTGCCTATTTTATTTTCTACTTTATATATTTTATATACCCACCTTGATGATCATAAAGCTGAATGTGAGCTCAAGTTTTGTTGCTCTTGTTGTTTTTGTTGTCGTTTTGGATGTTTCTTCAGAGTTTAGTTATTATAGTGCGTAGTGTTGCGTAAAACCCTTTTGCAAGAGAGAGAGAGATATTTTGTGTGTGTGCAATAATGAGTGGGAAATTAAGCAGAGACACTTTTATGTTATGACTGTGTGTGCATGATTGGTATCCTCCTCCTTCCTCCCTCCTCCTCCTCTTAAGCATTCCATGTTACTTGTCGAATATTAGCTATATTAATGCTTATTTCATTATTACTTTGTGGCAAAACACATTCTCTTTGAGTGGAATTTTGCTGATGGTACTAATCGAAAATTCTAGAAGGATTTTTGGGAAAAAAGGAAGTAGAAAAGTAGAGATATGGTATGGTTGACTGGGAGGCACGTGCCATGAAGGAAATGAGTGAGTATAACTTTTTTTATACTTTTGCAACAAGATTCACAGAGGCAGAGAGAGAGAACGTCACGACACATACACGCACAGCACAGCAGTGCAATGAACGGCGACTAATCAAAAAGGAAAGGGAATCAGAAAATAGGTTTGAGTGGCAAGGGAAATATAAGGTAAAACCTGTGCGTAGAGTACCTTAGAAAATGGAACCTCAAACCTTTAACCACCGCCGCTATTACAACAAACAATGCAATAATAATGCTACTTAAAAGAGAATCTCTATAAAAGTTTCCACAGAGTCAGGTAGAAAGACTGTCTCACTATCATCTCTGCTGGTACTGGTACTTAATGCTGATGTGATGTCTGACACACACAAAGTCTGTGTCTGAAGATGCCAGATTGGAAATAAAACGCAAAAAATACTACCCCTTTTTACCTCTTTAACTTTAGCACACAGACATATAGACACACACGCATACTCGCACGCACGTGCCATTCCTAATCGCTGCAGTTTGTATCATCAAGACAGAAAAAAGAAGAGGAACCCTTTGCGTTTCCGTGTGCAATGGTATCAGTAACAAAAAATAAAAAAAGGTGAACCAACTTACTTTTTCTGGTTATCTGTTACACGATCAAGGAAATAGGCACTGACAAATGTCTGCAAATTTTTCATTGGACACATCTAAACACTCGTTTTCTTTCTCGACTTGGCTAAATCTCTTTCGTAAATCATGACAAAGAATAGAAGCACTGAAACAAACTGTATAATATACATGCATACATACCTCTGTATATACATAATATATATTTGGGACAAGCTTTTTTTCTCCGCGACTAAAAAAAATTATATCCTTTAAAAAATATCTCAGCTTTTATCTATAAATGCCAGTATATTAGGATAGGAATCTGGCATGCACAGACACACGTGCACAATATTTTTTTCTTGTTGCAGATCAGTTTTTTAATACTAGTCAAAGTCAAGGATAAAAAAATAAACCGTTAATAAAAATGGTCTGTGTTCTTTAAATAAAAAAAGTATTCCCGGTAGACAGAAGACAGAGTTGGAGATAATAAATTGAACCATTTGAAAAGGAAAGTCTCATGGGTTGGCTGTTAAACCCCTTGTATTATAGATGTATTATGTATAAAAAGCGTAAAAAAGGTTAAAAAGGTAAGAGAAAAGGTAGAATGTTAGGAGAAGGAGGAGGAGGCTAATGAATGGAATCATTAGGGAGATGAATAATACTGTTGAAAATGAGATATGAAAATGGAATACAATTTGATTATAAATGCCAGTATATTAGGATAGGAATCTGGCATGCACAGACACACGTGCACAATATTTTTTTCTTGTTGCAGATCAGTTTTTTAATACTAGTCAAAGTCAAGGATAAAAAAAATAAACCGTTAATAAAAATGGTCTGTTCTTTAAATAAAAAAAAAGTATTCCCGGTAGACAGAAGACAGAGTTGGAGATAATAAATTGAAGCATTTGAAAAGGAAAGTCTCATGGGTTGGCTGTTAAAGCCCTTGTATTATAGATAGGCAAAGCATAAAAAAGGTTAAAAAGGTAACAGAAAAGGTAGAATGTTAGGAGAAGGAGGAGGAGGCTAATGAATGGAATCATTAGGGAGATGAATAATACTGTTGAAAATGAGATATGAAAATGGAATACAATTTGAAGTAATAATTAATTGAAAAGGCGAGCATAAGCATTATTAATAGGTATACAATAATATGAAAAAACAAAGTCATCACCCGGACCATAAATAAAATGGTTATTATTATTATTATGCTACCACTCCAAAAACTAAACTTTGTTCATGCTTCATTTTCATTTAAATTAGCAGAGTACAAAAAGTGTGTGTGTGTGTGTAAGGCTATATATGTCTAATCGAATCTAATCAAGGCTTTCACTTTCCACATGTATGAAAATCACGTCAGCTACGTAAGCATATAAGTTATATGATATAACCATAACATATTATAGATATGAAAATGGAATACAATTTGAAGTAATAATTAATTGAAAAGGCGAGCATAAGCATTATTAATAGGTATACAATAATATGAAAAAACAAAGTCATCATCCGGACCATAAATAAAATGGTTATTATTATTATGCTACTACTCCAAAAACTAAACTTTGTTCATGCTTCATTTTCATTTAAATTAGCAGAGTACAAAAAGTGTGTGTGTGTGCAAAGCTATATATCTAATCGAATCTAATCAAGGCTTTCACTTTCCACATGTATGAAAATCACGTCAGCTACGTAAGCATATAAGTTATATGATATAACCCTAACATATTATAGCTTTTAATTCAGGAGCAGGCTTTTGGCTCTACTTTCATTCAATTAAAAGGTAATGCAATAAAAAAATATATGCCATTATCTCACTTCTTTCCATTCTCCATTGCAAGGGATACACAAACGCATAGACTTGCCTTACGTACCTATGACTATATGTCCGCTTTTCTAGGAGTCTAGAAATAGACAAGTGGCGTGGAAGTTTGTTGTCTTTCGCTCCACAAATCTGTCAAACACAATAATTATTTCACTATTCAACTTCCTAATTCATTTATTTTTTTGTTGGCAGTATAGTAAGTGGAGTGAGTTTGTGATGGAAGTACAATATATATACCAGTATATATATTTATGTATGCATATAGCTGTGATTATATATAACTTTTCCTTTATAAAAGCCATTCCATAGAGCAGCTCATCGGCTCCACCAATACATGTAGCTAAGCTTTACAAAGTATTACTGTGGATTGTACTCAGATTATTTACTCTCTTGTCCTATTCAATTCGGAAATCCGGGGAAAAAGGGATATACCTACATGGTACATATAGGTGGCTTTACACATACCTACAGTATAAGATGAAGTTGTAGTCATCCAAGCCAAGTTTTCCTTTTTTTTATCCAATGAACCTTATTTTTGGTATTATAGACCATGACATTATAAACATGATGCTATAATACTACTACTCCTCTCTCTAACAACCAACCACTTTATAACTATTATACTTGAGCCAGAGAGAGAGAGAGCAGCACCAGCAGAGAGATAATATCCTTCAATAATTCCCTTATCAGCGAAAGAAAAGCCAAGCTTTAAGCCAAAATCACATATCATCGTCATCAGTGGAGAAAGAGAGAGAGATCTTTCTTTTTCATCTCAACTTTCACTCTGACTTGGCAGCTTGCATGTATATGCGTATATGTGCTTGACTACTCGGACTCCTTACCTTTAACCAAAAAACCAAGGGCTTATACACCACCGAAAGTTGTGTGTGTTTTACCAAAGTTAAATGACAACCTACTTTCTTCATTCTTCCTACTATCCATTTTTTCTACTACAAATCTCTCTCTTTAACTCAACTCAACATGCATGCTCCACAACTACTACTAAAGTAGCATTTAATATAAAAATTCAACTTTCATGTTTACAAAGACCATTCATTCATGAGATATTCATAGAAAGATACACATATAAGCTTGTATATAGACCTACATACACACATCACTGAGCTCATAATGTATTATACATTAGCGTAGGTGGAGGAGGCTAGCCGGATAGCCTCTTTCTCTCTTCCCTTCTCTACACTTTAGTAATTTGTGTAACTTTTGCCAAAATTTGAATATTTTCCTCTCTTGTCTTTCCCGCAACAACTTTTTCTTTACAAAAACGAGGGGATATATCTAAATGCGTGTGTGTGAGATGGAGAGAGACGAGGATCTGTGAGTGCTCTCTGCAAGAATTAAAAGCAATACGCAAATTACCAAGTTACTTTTCCTTTTGCTCGTCCGCTCCTCCTCCTCTGCATATATATTTTTTTTCAAGGAAATGGATAAAAGTTGTTGAAAATTAAAATGAAGAGGAACAAGCAGCCGTGTAGTAGTGCTATGTATAGAGCTAGCACCGGAACTTTTTAGCGGAGAGGGAAGAAAACCAATAAAGTGTGTACTGTTGATTGGTGTGGTGAC